>JAQGCA010004250.1:0-10591 GCA_034698945.1 Protaphorura quadriocellata
GACACAATAGGTACGCCATTAACATTAATAGTAACCTTATCAGCTCTTTTTACAAAGGTAGGAGATCCAAAGATAATGAATTCGGTTTTTAAGAAATTAACTTCTAGTATATTAGCATTTAGCCAGGAAATTATGTCCGAGATATCGGATTCCATTTTAGATAGTGTAACAGCAATCTCACTGAGTTTACATGTAATCATAAGTGAGGTGTCATCAGCATACAAAATAGGTTTGCACCACTTACATAAGCTTGGGAGATCATTTATAAAGATGGAGAATAGAATTGGACCCATGACACTACCTTGGGGCACACCCCATACATCACAACACTCATTTGATAATTTACCGAAATTGTCTCTAACAAATTGTTTACGACCTGACAAATACTCAATAAACCAAGTTACATCAAGTCCTGCATTTCTTAATTTAATGTCATGTAATGTCAAGATATTAATTGATTTAAGAATCATTCTGGTTCGTGAGAAATGATGAAAGGTATATTACCTAATTTGCACTTTGCTAATTACTCTCCCGTGCCTCTCGATCAGTCAAGTAGTCTCATGTTAACACCCGTTGAGCTCAAGCTTTAAAGAAACGAGCCAAATAAGGGCGGATTCAATATTCACTGGGAAACCCGTCCCTCTTACTACTTTCACTGACACTTTTAGTTTGGATTTGAATATCCTCTCTAGCTTTAGAATTAGCTCGAAACTCTTTTAGTCTCAGTTTACTACAACCCTCTTAAGACCCATTCCATCCATAGTAAATTGATTTATATTTGACTGACTTTGTAATGAAATATGTCTTGTGCTGACTACAAAAGACAAAAACTTTTCAAATTAATGGCCACACTCGAATCAAACTTGACAATTAAGAACAATTTACTGCCATGCTCCGGCCCAAGGTCCGGCATATGATCCAAAACAGGGATGAATCCCATCCAGTTCTGTTATATCCAGACTGTATTTCGTTGCTAGCAAGACTACCTTACAGACGGGTCTACATATTGTAGAATTTTGTGTCATTTAGACTTTGAAAAAATACCAAACCCACTCTATACCATACTATAATTTCGAAAACCTCTTTGCTATGAACCCCTCTCGTAATTACGAATCCCAGTCTACCTCACTTCAAAATCCCTAAAGAATGTTTATTTACTTTAAAAACACTAAAACTACTTGTAGTTCTATAATACGCTACTTTATAAAATGTAACTTTTTCCAAACAACCATCCTGTAACAACTAATATAGAAACCTCGCATCGGATGAGAATGAAGATTAAAACCTAATACCGTTGCAGGTTAAAATAAAGGTCTTTTAAAAATTGCAGGTAAACTCGAAGGTGGAATTTTACAAAAAGAGTCCCGGGCGTGCTCAGATGGATTTCTAAAGTAACCTCGTCAAAATTATTTTTACAGCTTTACAAGTTTTGAATGGACTGGGAGAGTACAGAGAGACAGAGAAACAAAGATCCTTTCGATGTTTTGGTGCGATTAGAATGGAGACCTCGGACGGGCTTTGGTCGAAGTAAAATTTTGAATCCGGTCATCAGCATAATTGGCTGGATGTTTGAAACTAAGATTCTCCATTCCAACTACATAAGTTCGAATTTTTGGGTTCTGGGTTCAAATGGGAATTAAAAATATTATTTTGTGTTTGGTGGTTTTGGATTTCATTTCTTTTCTTTTCTGAATGTTGAGGGTTTACTGACATTTGTCAGTTGTCAGGAAATGTATTTTCCGAATACCCTGTAGGTCTTTCTCGTCAGTACTGTAAGGATAGTTCTGATTTTCCGGTATCATTCCAATTCCAAATGTCGATGTCACCTGAAAATGTCCCAACAGATGAATCTCCGTTTACAGAAGAAACTCCAGACTTCAAAGGAGTTCGACAGGGTATCAAATTACAAGAAAATTTCGACATGATAAGCATAGTATTCGCATAAGTGCAGCTTTGCATTTGCAAAATAATTTGGAACACTGAACCTGAATATTGTCCCATGCTACTGACATTATATACGTACAACACAAGGGCGTAATCGGAGAATAAGATAAAAGCAAACCAGAAGAAACAGACAAATTACTTTTGTGCATGCTTAGTGCTTGTAGAATTCCAAGAATGAAAGGTGGATTCATAAATCCATTAAACAAGACAGGAAACATTACTATGTATTCAGAATTGCTTTCACCCACAAATTGTTGAAATTGTCAACAACGCGACCAAAATCTGTTAATTTTGTGATCATATTTCACACTGAGAGTGCTCTATGCGCACGTGAAGAGGCTCGAAGTAGAAACGAAAAGTACTTGCAGGGTCCCACATATATATCGCCATTACAGTATATATGCAAATTGAGTATAACACGTAAGGTTCACAAAATTCTTTTCCACGCTGGTTCTTAAGCTTCGCGTTTCCCGTCCACGTCGAAAAAGGTTACTATTTTATAAGTAATGTTTCGATATATCGTAGGAATTAGCCGCACTCATTGATACATCAATGTGATGTTTTTAAAATTGTATTTTGTGAGCTACGCAGTTGACCACTTTAATAACAAGAAAATATGTAATATCGTGAAAAGTTTCAAACGTTTCAGGCGCTATTTCTTATTCTTATTATTTTAAAAACTGGTGTTCAATGCCAAATCTATTTGCTTCCTTTCAACTGATGTGACTAATTTGAGATGCATTAACACATACATGCTCTTCTCATAGATTATCTTACGCGCATCCCAGCCGGACTTAAGGACAACATCGACGTGAACTTGGAGACTGCTACACAGCTTAACTTACATGTCAACATCCCGGGTTACAGTGCTTATGTGGTACCCTACAAGACCAAATGTATGTATACAGGGCACTAACAAGACCATCTATCATTGTTCAGTTCAGTTCAGTTCAACATGGATTTTAATTCTAATTCCATTAGCTGTAACCGTAACCCGAATGCTGTGTTGCTCTGTTTCCTTGCACGGCAAGACACAAGTGTTAATTTATTTTCGACTCACTCCTACGCCTCATTTGCATGACAAGGCGAGGAACGGAGTATTAGTCATTCAATCTAAGAAAGAATTTTAATGTGTTGTTCTTCCTTCCTTCCTCGTCTAAGATAATGCAGGTTCGTGGAGGCAAGGCATGAAAGACAAATAAAATCATACAAAGACACGACTTGCCTGGAGGAACTCATCATGCCATTTCTGGGCTACGGGCATGAGGTGACCAACCACACCACGCCACCCTAGGAATTCATTACTCGTATTTGAACGTCAAGCGAAAAGTAAAATTAATTGAATTCTTGTATCTGTTTTGAACCACGAGATCGAGAGTGGTTGTGGCTTGAAAGGATTCTGTTCTAAGACAGACTTTTCCCAGTAATTCATCTAAAGGATTTAAAGAGGAACGAAGGGACGCAAAGGGCGGAAATAAAATATGAAATAGTTACATTATATCCACCCTGGATTACCGGCGAACAAGATTCAGACAAGCTAAGCCATTGCAAAAGACTATGAGATGACACTTGGAAAATACAAATGTGGAAGCAGGAGATGTGGAATGAATTCATTTCAAATCTGAATTCTAAACCCTTGAGTCAATCCAAAATCTAATGCAAATGTAATATGCATTGGAAGAAAATGTACCCCTTTGGCTTCTAGAGTTTCCACCACCGCAAAATATGGAAATATGGCACTCAGTATTTGGTGTAATAATATCATGTCGGCTTCGTAGATAAAATCGTTCATCACGCGAAAGTTTCAGCAGATGTGTAACATTTTGTGCTTCTACCCGCGCTTTCAAAAATTTTCACATTTCATGCATCCACGTTTTTTTAGAAATCTCGTTCCCGCACCCGTGTATGTCTGCCTTTGAAACTAAATTCCTGACTTATTCACTGTTTTTTACACTCGTGTGAGTTCTACGGTTGGTTTCATTCAAAAGTGAAACCTAGACTGGGGTTCAAGTCCCAAGTCTTGAGTAGATGGTTTGTAGATGAAACCTAAGCGTGGTTGAGCTCCTTAAGATTAAGTTGACTCTCATGGCCCAACCCAAAAACCTAAACTATTCAGAAACACAAACACGAATTCAAATTCATAGCAAGTCATCTAGCAAGTCGAGTCGTCTAGTCTATTAGATCTATTCGTGTGCTTTTCGAAGGAAACATTGGTAACGCCAACCAAACTCAACCTGCCGGAGGAACGTAATTCCCAAAGGAGTAGTTAGTCTTTCCCGAACTGTGAATTAATTCTTAATCATAGATTTTCATGCGTGAGCCGAACCCTCTCACACTTCACAATGTAAGCTCTTGAATGGAAAATGTGAACACGACGTAGCATAGTACTATGTGTTCTGACAGAATTGAATTCCAAGCCAAACCTTCATTCTTCTGTTTCCTTCAATGAGCAAAGCACTTAGCTCAGGCTGACAAGGAATCTACATTTCATGCGAAACTCAGATCGACTCATAAAACAAACCGAAATTACAAAACAAATGTTTTGAGGGCGAATGTGAAAGATTTGGCAGACAAAATTGCGGTTCACTGTTAGAAATTTTGAAAACATTTGAACCATCCCCTTCGAGGCATACTCAATAGAATGCTCCACATTCAAAGAATCATTGTGTCCCACAAGACAGCCTTCACATTCATGACCAGGGCATTTGGCAGGACTAATCCTGGACGTTTTGGACTTATCTGAGTTTTACATGTGCAAATGGCTCCTCATTCTACTTAGTACCACAAGCACTATCAGGTTAGTTTTCAGTCTCATCAAACCTATTAGGTTTTTGTTTGAACTTCTCATCGTATTTCGTTGTGTTGAAAAAAGTCGTCGGTCGGCAAGTCGATATTCCATCCCGAAATGACGTGTAGATTCAACCATTTCTTTTCACACCATCCATCCGCCCACGCAATAACCAAACCACCCTGGTCTGGTACTCTATTCTATGAAACTGTTTTAACAACCTGATCGGGTTTCACGCCAAAAAAAAGCGGTAAGTGTTGCGTGCTGCTCTGTTGACTTTCTGAACTAGCTAGTATATTATGTGACCTTCTCGAGATTCAAATTTGGATTTTTAAAAAAATTATTGGGGCGTTATCTATTTGATCGCGGAAGGTAGATAATGTAAAAATATGAACAATTGGAAATATTCCAAGGAAATAACACCGAAGCGAGGATCACACTACTAGCAGAGGCTCCAGTGCATAATAAAATCACTTTAAAGTACATAGTACCCATAGCCGTCATGTCCATTCTAAGGGATCGAACCACCGACGTAGGAAGGTACAGCTCGCACTAAAACGCTGAAATGGACTGACTCGCTGATATTCTGTTACCATTGTACTGAAAGTATCTAATTGCATTTGATGCCATCACACGAAATCAACCTTTCGAACAACAACAAGTCATCCGTAGTCAAATTTTAAATAACTTCCTGGTGTATTCGTGTCAAGCAGGCATGAATCGATAGACTTTTACAGTCGGGGTTTTTATTCCACTTCATATTTCTAGATTCCATTAGACTCTTCCTATTATTATTTCAAAGTCAGCTGTATGATGCCCTCTACCAATATACTTTTACGGATGGCATTATTAATGCGTCAAGTACTAAGTGTTGAATATTCGGTTTAGTTTTCAGTTGCCACCCGCAGTTCTGATTCACATTTACACAATTTGGCTTAATCCTTTTCATTAATTTGACAGAGTCCCACGCAGATAAATTTGATGAAATATTCATGAATTCCTAAACGAATTTCTTTGTTTGATGGTTTATTATTTGTTCTTTTTATATCGGATTCATTTAGAAAAGTCTACCGTCCTAAATGTGGGGGGTGGTATCCATTAGTTTGATTGACGAGTCTTTAAAGACTTTCTAACTATTCTTGTCAATTTGTGCACGGATGAGTTGGTTTGACATAATTCTGCAACGCGGGAACTAATCATAAGTCCAGTGACAATAGACGAAAGGAAATGAGAAATTCTGACGGGATTTCATGACATCATTGTGTCACCCCGGCCGCATCATGAATTATTAATATTACGTTCTACCGCATCCTCTGACGATAAAATATATGTTTTGTAGGAGAACAGAAAAAATACTCAAGTGGAATGAGTTGTTGAAGAGTGAATTGACTAGTATATTTATAACGTGAACCAAAAATAAGGGTGGAATTAGATCAGGAAGAAGTGAGAATTACTTTATACATGTTGACATATTTGAGTAACGTCGAGCGCTCTAGTGAAAATTTAATAATATTTTTCCAGGTAAACCAACAGTCGAGAAAAGTGGAGTGTTCCTTTACAAGCTTTCTCCCCTTCACGTTCGTTCTGAACTTATTTCTAACTATAACCGCTTTACCAAAATTCACTTTGTGCCAAGTAGCGCGACAATAATTGTTTCCAACAAATTGTATTCACAAGTTGGGTTAGAGTACAACATTTCGTATTTCACAAATGGGGTTCTCGTGTAAGTTCGATTATTTGCATTTTGTATATGGGAAGCCTATAGAAATTAACGGAAACAACAGTTCGATCCTAAAAATTCTTTGTGATGACGATATGTAGTTAAAATTTGACAAATTGAGTATAATCAAACCTACATATGCTGGTTGCGTCTTATGTTACACCTGACAGGGTATTTGAATTCTATTTTTTTTAAATTTAAAACTGAACCATTGTCATTTGTTCAAAGGGCAAATTGCTTACTGTTCGGTTATTTCAGAATGTAATCATGTATTGCTCGATAGAATTATTTTAGATTCTTTTAGATTTATTAGCCCAAAGAGGGGAAGATGGGACGAACTGATCAGACTGGGCTCAAAGTAGTACACATTTATTCTGGGCATTGAGACTAACCCCTCAGAGTAATAATAATTTGAAATACGTGTTGCTCAAAGGATGGTCCGAATGCAGCAAATAAATTGTAAACTCGTTCCAGGGAAAAGATAATGCGAATTCTTGCACCTCATGCTGAACATTTCACCATGCTGTTTGCCGCCCCTGACCGCACGTGAATGTAGACATTAAAGATCCATTTCATTTTATATTTCGAACGTTGAGACTCACCTTCCTTCCTTCCTTCAGACCGTGAAAATTTTATAATGCCAATAGACTGAAATGAGTATTGTATTGTACACCGTACACCCAGTATTAGGCATCATGGGTTCAACTAACGATTGCAGCCGTTAGAGAAATTTGCCAGTATGTTCCATAAAAGCTACCGAGGGAGAAGAAGACCCACTTATCTTCGCCTTAGAAGAATGGACAGAAACAGGATCGAATTCTATACAATACATGGAATGTATACACACAATAAGAAGACGGGAGTACAAAGAGGTGTAGTCACACCTGGAGAAAGATACCTTTCCCCTTGTGGACGCGGACCAACCTATTTTACTCCCAATTCATTTTAACTTTCTTTGAGATGGGAAAGAAGTAAACAGGCGAACACATGGTCCGTCGGTAGTACTGTACACTGCACAAGGTGAGGTGAGGATAAAGTGAGAATTCATTGAGTACTGTAGTATTAAATTTACTCAAATGGATTTTATTGATTTTTTTGCTTCCTTTCTGCAAGGGACTTTGAATCAACAATCATTTCTCATTACAAAAAGAAAAGAGAAAGCCACTGATAGATCCAAGACAGGAAATATAGAACTATTTGGCCAATCCACGGGTGCAGGGCACTCAATTCTTCACTCTACCTGCTACGGATATCTACAGTTGAGACCATGAGTCACGGTCATTGCCTATGCATCTAAAATTTAACCGCTAACGGTGTTGAATTAACAATAAGTGTGCGAAATCATGCTCTCACGTGAATGTAATTGCTTTCACTTTACTTTCACTCCAATGAACTTAAGTCTATCTCAGTTTCTGAATTCGCCTTGCTTTCACTTTACTTTCACTCCAATGTCCTTACCTCCATCTAGCTTTCATCTCAACGGCTCTTATTTCGTCCGTACTTTCATTCCTACTTTCTCGCTCTCTCTTCATTCAATATTCAATTTATACAAACTTAGTAAATGAACAGCTTAATGAGAAAGTAAATTATTCTGGTAAAGTTTACAAAAAAATTACATTACAGCGTAGTGAGGTCAGACATTAAAGCGACAAATACCCATCCGCTATGCAAATTATTTTGTTAAAGATCCCGATTAATGCCGGTGCCGGGTTTATACTTTTCACGATAACATCTTCACTTTAATTTACTGCTTGAATATGAGGTATCATTCCAATCTAAACCCGTCTTAGCTATTTCAGGCGGAAGGCGGTAGATTTCTTAAAATACGTGTGAAGAGGGAATGCAGGGACACCTTGTAAATATACTCGAGGACTTAAGCTCTACTCTCGTAGACAAACTCGATCCATTGATTTCTCCTTCCTAACGTGTTTGTTGTTGGGTTTGAGTCAGGGGCGGCTTTATTTCTTTATTTGTGCTGGTACTTATAGTACATATGACCAACCCAGCATTTTCCCTGTCAGGTCTAAAATCCTACGCTGGATGGACTGACGGATTTCCACTCTGTCTTTGTAGGTTGAGGAGGTGGAAGTAGAAATGCTGTGTGTCTTGAATAGAGATTCATCATTCATTTTCCTTCGCTGTGTTCCTGACTGCCATTGCCACGTGCCAACCCTTAACACAAATTCGCGAGAGTTTATCACCACATTTCGCTAGATTTGTTCAATTATACGTTTCATTTACTTGATTGTACAAGATTACAAAAATTGAAACCAGAACGGGGCAACCCATTGATTAAGTCTTTCAGAAAACATTGGCATCATTTCTTAAGCAAATCTATTCATAAAACTGTAAATGTTGTCAGTACGTAGTACTGTGTAAGGATCTTACCACCTAAGTTTGATTAAATTCACCCTGGAAAGAGAATCATCATGATGAACTGGACCGTTGATTACCAAATCTGGACAGACAATGTTTCCATTTCCTTCTAATATGATTGGAAAGTATAACCCCTTCACAGTGCGGTCGTTACAGTTGTGAGCAGCTGTATTTTTCGAGGTCAGAATTGTCGAGCACGTTTTCTAAAAAAAAACTTGTCTTGGATCTAATTTGATGAGAAGGAACTGGTGTCTTCAAGTTCAAGGTGGATTAATTTGTGAGCTCACGGGACAACACGACGCAGTCCAGGTTCTCTTGATTCTTGAAAATTGAAGACCTTCACTGGATTTGTTTGAACATTTATAAGAAATTGCATACCGATAAAACATAGCGAGACATAAATAGATAATTGATCCAAAAATTCTTGAATATTAAAGAGTTTGTTGAACATGGGACTGCCAAAATGACCAAGATTTCTAATTTCTAAACTCCTCAATACCGTAAAAATCGAATTAAAACGAACTCCATTGTCCGGCTGTGGTCTATCAGACCATGAAATGGTATAATTTGACATTGAGAACGGAAGCATATTACAAGGACCGTCTGCTGCAGGAATAACTCCAGTAGATATAACCATATTTAAGACAACCGGTAAACCTTTTCTGCCCGAACCGTCGAACTTACACCACCAGTATGAACTATGAAGCGATATGGGCTGACTGTTCGACTGTCTCACTAGCCAATGAATATTTGTATGTATTGAAGTTCGATTTTTCTGTTCAACTCTTGTTTAATTTCTTTGACATTTACGCCTTATGTTCTTCCGAGACGTAATATCATAATTACTCCAGACAGATGCTTAGGTAGTTCATAGTCATTTCAGGGTCATTCGAAGAGCAGAAGTGAACATTTCACTAGAGCGCGATGAATGAAGGAACGGTCAATACTGAATTCTGTTTTTTGCCAAGGTCATGACCTTACCCGGATGGCAGAAGAGAGAAACTCATTGATTCTACTTTCTACAAACATCAATCATATAATCCGAAGCTTAGAGGAGAACGAGATGAATGACAGGAGCAACTAAATTGACAGTTCCGTGGGAAGGGATTTCAATTCCGCTTCATGTGAGACAGAATCCTTTCTGAGTAACGTAAAACCTATCATTTACGGATCGCGGAAGCTAAACAACGATTGCTGCTAACAAAATATGTCTGCTTTCTAATCTTAACCTTTGCTGACCAGTTTGTTAGGTATTGGCATTATTTATAATGCTCCCACGAATTTCTGTTGATGACGCTAATAGCTTCAATAATTGTTGTTGTCGGTTTTGTTCAGTTTGTAGTACTTTCCACCTAGATTAAAACGTAACGTCTCAATTCATTTATATTTTTCCAGAGAGGATATATCACATATTCTTACCATTGATGTTTTAAGTAGCAGTATTGTGAAAAGGCGTGAGTACCAGAGAATTAATACAGGCTCCTATTAATTAATTACATTAATTATATAGGAACTCTTTAAGGGAACCGCTCAAATCTATGTAATTGGACCCTTAACCGTACGGGAATCGGGAGTGCACCACCAGACTTAGACGGACTAACTTGAACTGTCGAGGTTAGCCCCAGAATCAGCTATTCGAAGACGAACTATAATTAACGTACTCCAGGTAGAGTTTCAGCAAGAAACTGTTGAAAGTTAAGACACAAACACATTTATTGCATTAGATAATTTGGACGTGACTTTTCACGCACGCGACATATTAT
>JAQGCA010004251.1:0-10590 GCA_034698945.1 Protaphorura quadriocellata
TCCCATGCAAATCGGTAATTTCGTTAAAAAGATATTTAACTTCAAATAGGGGGAGATGTTTCGCGGCCACCCTGTACATACGAAAGCGACACCTACCAATAAATCAATTTGCATTCTTTAATATGGTTTTACGGGCTATTGATTGCCTAATTATGTATTATCACATCAAATTGCCGTAAAGACTGTAGAAACCAGCGTAGGTTTCTATTTATCTTCAAAACTCGCGAATTAAAATAATCATTGCAGCAATCGCCAGGCGATGGAGAAGGAGCAACGGGGACGCCATTATTTTAAAGGTTTTAGACCTTCGTACTGCATTCCACACCGTTGAATTACCAGAAATTGATAATTTATAATTAATGAACAAGCGCGCTACCAGTTATGAAAAAGAATTTGCTCACGAACGAGTTTTGTATTATCTAGTACGACAGACCGATACTCCATAGCATTGTCTTTTTTCAACTCAATTCCAAAATAAAATATTTTCAAATGTTCCGGTTAAGAATTTATTTTTTGGGACGGACATGGATTGTTTATGCTACTTCCGTACCATGAACGTGTCTGAATTGTTGACTTATTGTGTCAATCAATTGCTAAAGTCTCGTAAAATGAACATGAATAGTTGTGAATATATCATCAGACAAACAGTAACAATTAGATGTGGGAGAAAATCTAACAAATAGTGTTCGTGTTTTGATGTTGATCTTACAACTATTACTATTATTACAGCCGTCGTCGCCCGATGATGGGCTGTCCAGCTCAAACCCTACTACCTCTAGTTAACCTTTCGCCGATACATTTTAATATAACCTCATTTTGAGTGAATTAGTAACACATGCATTTCTCATTTGTTCCTTTGACGTTCTTAAAGATATCCGGGGTTGTATCCTTATGTGTTCAGACATATATTTGAGTGGTAATTTGATTGTCTAACATTCCAAACCCACTATATACATACGCACTACATACGAATAATTTGATGATAAATTATGTTAAATTGTTTGTTGTTGATGTTCAGAAATCAAATGCTTGTTTCCTTATAGTTCTACTCTTTAAGAACTTTATATTACGCATAACAACATATATCCACTCAACCCATCCACACACAGTGGGTCCCACATGTCATTGCCTAACGATTAAGTGCATAATTTTATATTAACCCAAATTGTTAGGGACCAAATAACCCTGTTGATTAGTTAACTAATTATCAACCGGAACAACTCGAATATGTCCTTGTACTTGTAACCACTTTATTGTAAGCATATTTGATTTATATATTTACAATTGAATTGTTTCTTACTTCCATGTACTTTCAAGTTTGATATTGTAATATTTATTCGCACCGGCGAATTCGAACAAGCCTTTGTAAGATGAGCGTCACCATCTCTCAAATATTCAGCGGGTACTATGACTTGTAACGTCTTTGTAATAAGAAAAAACACGACTTGAGGAAAGCCTTATTAGTACCGTGCATTGTCTGCTCCAGTGCATAAACCCTGAACAAAGCAAGGCAGTAACGAATGGAATAAACATATAGAAACTAGGATAAGGCAAAATCTACACAACACCATACTTTAAATCAACATCTAATTGAAAATAATAAATCAACGGAGTGGATTCTAAACTCGTTATGAATTGAGCATAAATTGAATCGATTTTGTGATGATAGACGGTTAAGACAGGTGAGGTTTCAAATAAAAGTATTGACTAGCTAAGGCCCTTATCACCTACGTAGGTACAATTAGAATTGTTTGTGGCTTATTACAATTATTAGCTGTATTTTTGAGCATTTACTTCATTTTTCAAGTTTTGATATCTCTAACACCATTAACTATGTACCAGGAGTTGTAACGTTGTTCTGCATTACCTTTAATGGCTCATACCCCCAGGATATGGAGAAAACGGAACTGCAAAAACGCTTCCTTATTAGTAGCACCTTTAATTGTCTGCTGAACTGCCCAAATGACCCCTTACACAGCGAGGAAATAACGAATGGAATAAATGTATAACCAATGATATCTCAATTAGACGAAGTCCGCACCTACCGACAGGGCATCATCCAAACTAAGGAAAGCATTAACATTTGATTGAAAATAATAAACCAATTAATTCCCTGCCGCCTTTACGATCTTACAATATTATGGCGTATGAAGGAACGCCTATAATTGTCTCAACTTGATGGGTGAATACGTAGACGAGATGAAGTAAAATATTCTGAGCTTTGCTAATTTGTACTCCTAAAATCGTATGATCATGTGAAATTGAGCGTAGGCGATGCTCATACGTCATCGGACATTATTTTTGTTGTTTCCATCGTGCGGGGAATGTACCCGTAGTACTGGAAATTTGATGTGGAGAAAGTCCTCTGTGTTTGTTATTTGCGCACGTTATCTGCGACAAGCGTCGAACCCTGTAGATATCGAAGTAGCAGCGAAGGAAGTAACTATATCAAAATCTGGGTGAACAGAGCTAGACAACTTCGGAATACCCCTTGGTGGTGAAAAGGAAACCGGGTATTATAAGTACATTACGTTGAAAAGAGTGAATCCCACGACTGGTCAACATCTTAATATTTTAATCTTAATTCCATTTCATTTCCTAATTCACTCGACATAGAATGCATGTTATGCTAAGTTATGAATGATTATAATTTTCTCTGTGTACATGGTGTCTCAGATAATGCGCACTATCGTTTGATCGTGTTTTGGCGAAGTTACAAGAAATTACGTTACGGTCAGGCTGAAATTATTGATAAATTCTAAACATTTGTATTAACGTAAACATTCAAACTAAAAATCATTGGGAAAGTGGTACCCATCCCTAATACATATCTCCGGACTGAGTTAATAAAAATAGTATGTAGTTTACGATGAGAAAATAAATTCTTAGAATTTTTCAATAATTCCAACCTGACCATGATATAATTTCTTGTAACTGCGCTTTGTCTGGGTCACCCTGTACTTAGGTGGTGAATATGAACTGAAGATGACATTAAAGTGAATATTTGAACTTTCGCCATTTTGTAGTACTGAAAACTTCATACTTCCGACGACTACCATATTGGGATGGCTTATATGGTAAGACATGTTTGTAAATTTCTTATTATAATCTCATATTATTGTAATACTTCCGGTTAGCCCAGTGAAGGCATTTCTACCGGAAATCCGCGGCACATTGTCTGCTCGAACGATTGTTGCCTGAACGTAAAGTAATAGCAACAAATAAATGGAAATGAGCAAGTCCATTGCAGCATGATGGTATGGTTGGCCCATTCTGTCTCGCTGTGCTGGAGTTCTATTTTTCGGACTTGTACTCCGGGTGGTTGCTTTTAAGTTTTTTTTTGCACTGGCTTTTCCTACTACTAGATGGTACCTACGTTGTACGTCTCTAGGCCATATGGGCTGCAACCAAAAAATACGCGATGATGTTTGATTCGGCCTCAGCGGCTGTGTCAATTAATGTGGGTGTATTTTTTTAATAAATGGAAATGCCTATCTAATGATGAACTATATAGGCTAATTTGTCGTGCTTATAACAGGGTTGATAGAGTATCTAAGAACTGGAAGTTTTCTTCGCTTTTAATTTAAAAAATGAATCAGGTGAGTGGAAATTAAGCTCGGAAAATGCCAAAATTTCCCTGGATTATTCATAAAAACAGTGCTATTCAAAACCAGTGAAGTATTCTGTTAGCGGTGTAGACTATTGTATGTCTGCTACAACATTTGATCTGATTGTTCCTTTTGAAATTAAATATATTATTGTAAAAGTTTTAGTAACAAATAACCGCGGATCTGATCTGATTTAATACCTGTCCGGTCCAAAGTTTATCAGATACCACACTTTCGAATCAAATTTTGAATCGGATATAAATTGAGACATTTCTAGTGTTTGTATAGCAACGTACGGTGGAAGTTTGATATGTAATGTACTTCGAATGTATTTTTAATAACATCTACATGTACAATTATATCGAATTGGATTTACGGTTTTCCAATATAGCCTCCCTGCAGTTTCATGTATTTTTTCGAACTGGAGTTAAGATCGTTTATAATGGTTTTCAGAAATAATTAAGGTCGGGACCAAAATCAGTTTTGCACCACCCCTTTCACTTCATTTAAATTTGAATACAGTATTTCCCTGAGGTGTTTCCCTAAACCTCAAAATTGGGAAAAATAGCCGGATGCATGGTATTGACTGTGGCGTAGGGCGTTTTGTTCGGCAGAATTTATTTTCTACAAGGCTTTTAAAACTTTGGCTTCAAGAACCGGACCGTAGGAATTTTAGATTAGAAAAAGTCTACCAATCGGATTCAACATTTATTTATTCTGGAGTGCGTGGTTGAAATTGACCAGGATTTTCCAACAATTTCGACTATTCATTGAACTTTCATGAGGTGATACGTCGATTAGGTATTCACCGCGAGAGTTGCTGAGAAATGGAAACCAGAATAAGCTAGGCCAGTGTGGAGACACACATTTTCTGCCTCTGATGGAACAATTGACTTTTGATCCGACTCGGGATCATAGTGATGAACCCGTTGCGCATGGTCTTTCATAGTCCGTCATAAATCAATTTCTTTGTTGCGGTTGTATAAGTTTAACAGAGCGCAACAACTCGTAACTCTAATCCGCTTTTACAAACCCGGAGCAGTCGTGGCACCCATCTGTCACATTCTCCTCAGTGAAAGTTCTTTAGTAAAGACAATTTGCACAACTGTTTCACGAGTCCAACTTATCGTAAATTTCGAACTTTAGAGCTTTCATCAGTGTCAACCAGTTCTTTAACACGTGCACAATTTGTTTACTTAAGTTTAGTTTACAAATGGAAAAACCGAATAGCGACGAGAAGAATTAGGACAATTTTCGAATGAACAATAGTAAAATTGGATATAAAAGAAGGAATTTCAATGGCAACAAACTTTTTATAATCGTATAGTACATTTGATTGAAAAGAGAATATTGGCCAAGTAGTTCAAAACTTTTTAATGCAATGTTTTTAAAGGATACCACATAAAGGGTATGGCGCTGCTCCCCGTTAAATTCAGCTGAATTTATCGGGCCGAAGCCGAAATTTCGTTATTTAGCCACTCGCTCAATGTATGGTTTATCAAGATCTAGTGACGACATCACTGATGAGTCAATGCGATAGCTTGATATTGTATTCTGTGAAGTATTGTCAGAAATAGGACGGTGTTCACCTTCCTATTATTACTGATAAATCCGGAAATTAAATAAAACTATTACGGCATTGAACTTATGAAGCGTCGCATAGTTTTACAGTTTGAAAGATAAAATCTTAAATAGACGCACTTATAGTAATGTTCAAATGTACACTGTGTCTCAAAAGTAACGGGTACACTTCCTATTTTTTGCTCGGGAAGAGTTCAAACTTGAAAATTTTGTAGTTCACGTCGTTCGATTTTTTTAAAATTAAGCTCATTAAATTATCTTTAAAATACACTCACATGGCAAAAATTCCGACGTTGTTTTCCCAACGTTACGGGCTCGAGAAGTACCGCTCAGAGATAGATTAAAAAAATATTGCCAATGAAAAAAAACCGGGATCGACAAACTGTACACCGACAACTAAGTCAACGATTAGTAAAAAAGTCCGGAAGAAATTGGGAGACCAGGTGCTTCAGTCAGAAAATTTGGTCGAATTCTAAGTACCTCCGAAAACTTCAAAAAACGGGATGCGAAAATTTCATTTAGTACGGCACAACGGCTACTAGAGAAGACGAAATTGAGAAAACAACTTATAAACAGGCAACCAAACCCCTAGTGAGCGAAAAAAAATGCGAGATCGAAGTTTTTCGGCCGACTTTATGGAAATACCCTGGTATTTGTCATCCGGGAGAGTTACCCGGGAACAAGTGGATAACAACCCTTGGTCGGACGTGTCACCAATTCATCCTCTTCATATTCCGTCTTAGGTTTTGTCATGACTGCAATTTGGTCTTCAAATACGTACATTACTTCGAGAGATTTCTCCTCTGGTTTCAACTCTTCGTCTGGTCGATCTGAAAATAAATAAAATACTAACTAGGAAAAATATGATGTATTAGTACATGCTTTCTCATGGTATTTTCTTTCTCTCAGCGTATTTGAATAATCAATCGTCTTTCTTAATCCAGTTTAATTTCTATCATTTGTGTTCACGTTTATGAAACTTTATTAAACGTTGCGTTTAGTTTGTGAAAAACATTCCATAACATATATCATCGATCAATTTAATGTGAAGTAATGTTTTGGACTATTTTATCAAAACACCGTTCAAAAACTCGTCAAATCAGAGGCATGGAAACTTTGAGGACCATCTGCGAAGGGTTTTTGAACGTCTCGATTATTTATAGTTAATTACATAGCTTGTCAGTTCCGCCACGCGTATTTGGTTTCCAAGCAAAATTGCTCCAAGAAAAACTCAAGTTTTTTTCACTGGTGCCCTAACTACAAACTTTGAAATTGGATTTTCAGCACCAGTCATGCTTGTTGGTATAGAGAATGAAAAATTTTCAATTTGTTGAATCTTTGCATATGGCAAACCGTATGATAAGGGTTTCTTTACGAATCTTCCGTTGACGCGTCATCAGATCCTCTACATAATCCATGACCCACATTCTGGCCGGCCCCACTGATTGGGATGCTCTAAAATCTTACGAATCAACTTGTATGTGTAACTAGTATATTTCTATACATGCATTCGCCTGAGTTGGTTTTCAAAGTTTTCAATTTTCAATGTATTGTAATCTCCATTCAATATTTTTCGTTTTATTTAAGCGATGTATAGTAGAAATACCTGTCAGAGAAATTATTGCTGACTGACGTATGTATAAGTTAATATTTGTAACATGAAGTAAGTCGATTTGAGAAAGATGCAGGTAGTAACATTAGTTAACAGATTGAAATCCACACGTACTGATGAGGTATCGACCATATGCCTATTGCCTATAAAGTTATTTTTGTTTACATCATTTCTACTGCGTATAAGTAAGGAACGGTTGTAATTGTCTATATTTGGTAATGAGTGAAAGTGAAGTGAAGATATGAGTTTGACGTGAAATAGTCAAAGGTCTACTCATTTGTACTGTTGAAATCATATGCATCCAAAAAAAGATGACATTAATCGTAAGCAGTGCGCAAACATCATAGTGCATTATTTCACTGATTGTATCTGGCGCATGGATTGTACCCCTAGTAATGGAAAACCCACCTAGAATCCGTATTTTTGTATCACCTAACATAGTCTGCGTCAAGCCCCGATTCCTGAGCATATTGAAGCAGCAACGAAGGAAATAACTATATAAAGAATTTGGCTGAACGGGACTTTTCAATTTTGGAAAAGCCTTTCTTGATGAAGAGGAGATTAGGTGTTTTAAGTACATTTTGTTACCTTCTAACTCTTGCAACTAACTGCAAATAAATCATCTTTATATTTAAATCTCAACTCCTTTCCATTTCCTAATTAGGTAATGTGAAGTGAAGGTGACATAAAACGAAATAATCAAACTTCCAATATTTTGTAGTGCTGAAGAAATCATACCACCGATGACAACCATATTAGGATGGCATAAATAGTGAAACACGTTCGCAAATTTCTGTATTGTAATATTTCTTGTTAGCCTAGTGAAGGTATTTCTAGTTGTATGGAAAGTCCACAGTGTAGAAATCCACGGCACGTTGTCTGTTTGGAGGATTGTATCCTGAACGTAACGTAATAGCAAGACATATAATAGAAATGTCTAAACTAGCGTTATTTGTCATGCTTATGACTGCCTGGGACCGGGGTTCGGAAACTGGAGATTGTTGTAATATTCAATTTGGAAAAAACAAATCAGGTGGGTGGATTTTAAGCTCGCTAATATGGCAGAACATCCCTGGATTGTTCATAAAAACCGTGCTATTCAGTGAAACGGCCAGTGAAGTTTTTGTAGGACACATTATCTTCTATCTGGTCCAATAATAATAATAAGATATCTGGTAAAAGAATGTGGTTTCATATAAGCGGGAATCTAATCTGATTCAACGCGTGGTCAGGTCAGGTCGGAAGAGTATCAGGTGTCACACATTCGAACCAAATGCTGAATCCAAAATAAATTGAGACATTTCGAAAGTATGAATACCAAATATTAGTACAAGTTATCCACTTCAAGTGTTACCTAGTGTTTGAGTGTAACAGCAATAAAGGACTGGTGAATGCTTTAGAAAAAAATTTCTTCGCGGAGGATTTCTGTATTCAAATGAGTGCTATGTTCCTTCGTAGTGACCTCGTAGCTTGAGTGTTTCGTGTCACCTTCCTTTCGAATTACATGCGGGTTGAATTAGGGGTCACTAACTCAATCAGTTCTGGATTTCTATGATTATGTGAGCTGGGATCCGGACTAGGATTCCCTCACGGATGCGGAATAAAGGAAGACCAAAAGAACGAACTGAACACCATGAAATGGGCTAAGGAGCCCTTTATTAATGGGACTTAATAATAAGGGGATGGGCGTACAACATTCTAAACGAGTAAACTAGAATGAAAGGGGAAGAGAAGTTGAGTGGTCCACACTCCAAGGCCCGCGATGTGTGACTGACTGGTTTGAGTGAGTGTGGTGGACTCCAAGTCCTTATGTTCCTCTGACATGCCTTGTCCATGGGAAAGGCATGAGTTGTGAGTCCTCCGAGGATGGCGTGCGGGAATGAGATGAAGGGAGGCGATTATCTCGTCTCACAATTATGTGTAGTGTTTATCCACCAGATCTGATATTTGAGCAACCCCTGTTATGTACATGAACCTGTGACAATCACCCTCACAAGTGGCTTATCCGTTATATTAACATAAACAAGATCTGTATTCATTAACTCAATTCAACGGCAACAAATAAATCAAACTGTTTTAATGCTTGCCTACTCGGATGTGTTATTTAAATAATCCATTTTTCAGCACGGATTGCAGGAGTGGTTTTACTTTTATTAAACCCAACGTTTTGAGTAAACCTTACTCTTCTTGAGGGGCTACGAGTAAAAGAAATCCAGATACATAATTGTTAAACTTAAAATAAATATATTGGTTAAAGTTGATAGTTGTGTTACCTCTAATAGAGTCTACTTTTCCGATTCAAAACAACTCAAATAGTGAAATTTTTGCAAAAGAACATTTTAACTACAAGGCTAGAAGCTAAACAATGTGTGTGTTGACTTCAGTGTTGTCAATATTGGGTCGTTATGAGTACCATGAAACTTTAAAACCGGAGTTTGAAAGGAATCGATGCCAAAATTGGATTTAACCTTGCTCAGCCCTGTTCTTATTTTTGATTCAGAATAGGATTCTGGTTTGATGTACAAATGAATATCGATTCTTGAATTTTACGGTGTGTAAATCTGTGCTCCTGTTTAATAATACTGGCCGCGTCCCGTTTTATAATATGTGTCGGGTTTTTCACTATATGCTCGGCCAAGCCCGATTTTTCCGTACCATGTCTTTTCACATAGTATTTATGTTATCTAAGTCTTTCGTTGAAGGGTCTGCCAGTTTCACCTTTGTAAAACTCGTCACACGAGCAGTCGCGAGTTTTGAGGAAGATCTTTGTGAGTTGATAAGCAGTCAATTAATTTCTTCGGAGGTTTGTATGCGATAGTTACTTCTGATCTTCGACGGACTGTTCTCGCGAGAACAATCCGGTATTGACAACCCAATATTGACAACACAGAAGTCAACACACACATTGTTTAGCTTCTAGCCTTGTAGTTAAAATGTTCTTATACAAAAATTTCACGATTTGTGTTGTTTTGAATCGGAAAAGTAGACTCTATTAGAGGTAACACAACTACACGATTTTAACCAATATATTTATGTTAAGTTTAACAATTGTTATGTATCTGGATTTCTTTTACTCGTAGCTCCTGAAGAAGAGTAAGGTTTACTCAAAACGTTGGGTTTAATAATAGTCAAACCACTCGTGCAATCCGTGCTGAAAAATGAATTATTTAATTAACAAACAAATCAGTTGAGAGGTTGTCAAACGTGTAAATTCAGCACAATTCGCCTGAGTTCCTTTAAGAATGTTGCGCTGTCATTATGTTATATTGTAAATGAAACATTTGGTTCTTCATTTTAGCGGTGAAGCCTTTATGAAAGTTGACGTATACATTTCACAGAGAACTTAATGCTGATATTTAGATACATACTGAATTGTTCATTGTATGGATTTTAGTGGAAAGTAGTGTTCCCATAATTGATTAAAAAAAATTCTATTCGTTGTTGGTCAAAACATCTTGGCCTGAAGGAACTCCATCCATTTGAATCCAAAATATCCAAAACCAGTACCTTTTGATAAATTTATTCTGTCATCTGTTTTTATCCAAAATTTCCTAAGGATACATCTGATTCCTGTTTGTTTCAACAGGGAAAGACCTCTGCATTGTTTGCTCGAAGGATCGGACTTCGCATAGCTCTTAGCAAATCTCATCATCCAAGCAACCATCCGAACAATTTTTGAGTACTTTGAGAAATACTTCATGTACCACTTTTTCGTTTTTCCTACGTTGATGAGGGACGATACAACACCTTTTCTTTTCTCTTCGTTAACCTCTTCTTCATTGACACCGG
>JAQGCA010004252.1:0-10589 GCA_034698945.1 Protaphorura quadriocellata
GGATTGTTTGAGAGCGAAGGTGAACATGGAATGGAATTCTAATTTAACCTTCAAAATATCTGCAATGTTATAACGTTGGAAATCTATGCACGTGCCGGTGCCGTGCACATTGCTGATTGTGTAGTGCGGTGCGGATGTTTTTTATTCGATTTTTATTGAAGAAATTTGCCGTGAGGAGTTTCCTCAAGGGCTTTGGGCTTCTGTCCTTAGCTTTTTTGTATGCAGTGAAATCTCTGCATAACGATATTCCCGAATGGGAATATCGAGGCTCCCTGCCAAATTGTCATTACCGCAACACCGTAGTAGCGCTACTTTTCTCTATCCTCTTTTTTGTCCTCGCGATAAGATTTATGCTTTAGTTAGAGTGGACTGGATTTGAGTTTAGTTCAGAATTGAGTTTCTAAATAATTTTTTTTCTGATCTCAAAGTCAAAGTTGGATCTGGAGCTAATGTTGGACAAAGTGAACGCAGGTCGACCGCAGTGCCCCGTTGGACTGAATACACTTGTGGTTGGGCGGAAAACAAATTCCCTGGATAGACAACCTTACGTCTACCTCAAGTAAATAATAAAAATAGCTTGACTAATATTTCCATGATTTTCTGAAATTAAATTTGTTCTTTTTTGTGTTTAGATGTGGTCATGTCCAAGGTTTGCACGAATGGGGGCATAACAAGAATGGTGTGGATTCGAAAGAAAGAACTTGTCCACTCTGTTCGTCCATTGGACCTTTTGTGTCCTTGTCAATGTCCTATGAACCAGCTGCTTATTCTGACTGTGGTGCACTCACGCATGCATTTTATCCATGTGGACATATGGCCTCGGAACGTACTGCAAAGTAAGTCGGAAGTGGTCGATTCTGAATACTTTTTATGGGTAAATCACCGGATTCCGTCAGATTTGACAGGTATTTTGATGAGGAGTTCACAATCTCCTTGAACAATGTTTACGATCAGTCGTTCCCGACGCTACCCTGTATAAATCCAGGTAGAGTTTTCCTCAAAACACCATGACTGCTCATGAAAGAACGAGTGGATACAAATTACTAACGTTTGTGCGATTCTAAGTATTTTGCGGAAGAACCGCTGCGCTGTAGTATTGAAAATGTGAAATTGTGAAAGCACGTAATCTTGAATATATTTCATAGCATTGCTTGGTGATGCCTTATGCCTTATGCCTTATCACTAGAACTCAGTCCAGTGTAAGTTTCATTTCGTAAAGATTATCGAGATTATTAAGATTTACGAATTGGCCAACCACTTCAGAATAAGAGACAGAAAGCAGCTGTCAGAGTTTGGGGCGAAGACAGACTCAGTTAGACTCATCTGGATTTATAAATGGGTTACGTTAACGCGAAATTATACTAAAAACTTCATCACCATTGTTCATGACACGAGGTCAAAGTCAAATCCAAATCCTGCAGATAATTACTACTAACGATAAGTGCTTAAGTTGTGAGGGTTGAATTTAATTTGATTTTTGAAACGCTTTCAGGTATTGGTCCAACATGCCGATTCCTCATGGAACTAAAGGCTTACAAGCAGAATGCCCATTTTGTGCCACACCATTGGAAGGGTCGATCGGATATGTTCGCCTCATATTTCAAGACAATGTTGACTGATTGTATATTCTGGAATGCACCCACCTTCTCTCACTTTATGAATTTCAACCAACGCACTGTCGTCCAACACTGGAGAATAATTCTTATTTCCTTTAGTACCTATATGTAGCGAAACTTTTTGCAAAGTAACCTTACTATGCAATTTTTTTGCGTTTTACTCTGTTTGAAATATATTCGTGAATAATGAACGCAGTTTCGGGCTCTGACTAGTAAGTTTTAGGGGGGTTTGTTTTTGTTTCTCCACAAAGACCATGTTTTAATCATTCCACATTTCTCAAATCCGTTTCGTTCTTTCTTTACTTGCTCGTTGAAGAGAATTACTGATTCTGGAGAAAAATGCAATCGCAAACTGATGTTCGTATTAATGACTGTTGCAAATATTTATCGTATACTATATAATACAATAAGTATGTAGATAATTAGATACTAGCTATTTTTTAATCCTTCAACAAAAAACTAGTACAAAGATGTGGAAGTAGTCAGTCCTTATCTTTAGCTAAGGATTGTTAATATTACAGGAAACGCGATTTGAATTCGGACTGGATGTAAAGTCAAGTCAGCTTAAAATATTCACGGATAGTCATTTTAAGTGTCCTGTTCTTAGTTTTACACATGCGGGTTTCTATCTCATAACTAAAAAAGTGAATGAACAAAAATCTGCGGACGAATTGTTCCATTTCAGACTTCTGACTAGAACACTTGAATTAGGATTCGTGGAGATTTTACGCAAGCTGAACTTTACAATCGATATTGCTTCTTGTTATAGTCTCGCAGTGTATTTGTAAATTAATTAATGGCGCAGCGCGGCGACCGCATAAGTGATAATTTATAGTTCCACGCGCCGACGCGGACTAATACTTATTCGGACTTCGGACGGATAGGGTAGGTGATGAAATTTTGTTCTAAATTATTTAGTGCCATTTTGAAGAAATTGAAGCTGTATAAGCTCCAGCGTAAAGGGATTGTGCTTAAAATGAAATAATTTCTAGACCATTATAAAATATTGATCAAAAATGTCGTCGGCGGAAGTGAAATATTCTGAAAGGCAAACGTATGGACAAAAATGTGGATAATCTTGAGCAGTTGTGTATTACGATCATTGTGATTATTGAAGATGTCATATGATAGGTTACATGTAATTTATTAAACTAATTCAATAATGTTAATTAGAAAAAGCATTCGGCTCAGTTTTGTACAAGAAGTGTACTTATCTGTACAAACAGACTTATTACAAAAATATTAACGTTAATTGGTTAATTCTTAGTTTCCTGAAGCATATGCTTAGGATGGTTTTATTCGACTCGACTTTTTTTGTAATTCTTTCTTGTTTTTCCGATATTGTGTCGAAAATAGTTTTCGTTTTTGCAATTCTTTCTAATTTATCAGATATTGTATCGAAAATAGTTTTCGTTTTTGCAATTCTTTCTAGATATTGTTTCGAAAATGAAAATAGTTTCCGTTTTCCGTTACCTACATTCTGAAGTTGTATTTTAGAGTTATGACTTGCGAAAAGTGGTTAAGACGTGAGATAGTTGATGGATAAAGTGAAGTGCAAGTTAAGGTACATTAGATTTGTATCCGATTCTAGGGAATAAGTTATGATTATGATGATGTTTGCAAAAGTTTTGATTGTGCATATTTTATGATTTATAACACGCAGTGGTTGGAAATAGAAATGATGGCAAATAAATACGTTTGAAAATTACGCCCCTTGTGATTTGATTTGTGCTGATTACCCATTTAATTTAAGGAGTGGGCGGTGGGCGGAGTTGGACAAGAAGGTTCAGTCGTCATAAACTATTTTACAAATGTATTTTTGGAATTCATAAGGGGCAGAATTCAAGTGAAACTCTGATCTTGAGGAGAGCGAACTACCATTTACGTTTGAATTTACGTCTCACTTCAAACTCGAGTTGCCATTCTGAAAAGTTACCTCTTTCTCTGTCAAAAAGCAAGATCTGTATCCAATAAAACATACAATCTGTCGATTTAATTTTACTAATGGAAATATATGAACCGCTTATGTGGAGTGATGACTAGCTTTTACTATATGAAATAAGAGCATATTTGTACAATTTGTGAGAAATGTCAGTTTTATTTTTACCAGAATATATTAAGTACTTCTTTTCGAAATTACCAGGATATTTTTTTACCGTCATATTGTAGGAACTTTCCATTGTCTGACTCAGTGGCCTTTTCAATCACATTCAACATCCCATCCACACTTTCCTTCGGTTTTAAAGGTGCGTTTGGTCCTCCTTGGTCAGTTTGGACCCAGCCTGGGCTCAAAGCGATTGCCATAATCTTCTTTTTGAGGAACTCCGTGCTAAAGTTCTTCGTAATAGCATTGAGAGCAGCCTATGGGTTGTGTACAATTCAGTTAATAGATGGTTAAACTATTATCTTACTGGAGAAAGTGACAAGGAACTCTCATTTCATGTAATTGTAAAACCAAATTGAATCACTCAATCTTAGGAAATGTCCTGAGCCTAAATGTGACCGATTCATATCCGCATACAATTTCTGATTTATGTACAGATATGAAATATTCGCATTCGGACACATTCGAAATCTCTGTAAGAATGTCATACTTTAAAATAAGAAATCTGCCGACGTAAGACGCAAGCCTCGATTCATTGACCTCTGACCGGAATAAGTAGAAATAACTAGCCTCGAGCTTGGCAAAACCTCATGGAATGGTTTCGATGTAAACCGTGAATGACCGATTAGAAGATTGGTGTCGAAATGAGTCTTGCACTCAAACGGAAGCTTCTTTCTTCATTGATCCTAGTGGAGAAAGTGGTAAGTGCTGGTGACCTCTGACCTTACCACCGGAATAATTATAAGTCCGGCAGCCTTCTAGTCGGTCATTCACGAAAACTGAAGAAGCTAAGAAGAAGCTAAGCCGTGATATACTTACCCTGCTGCACCGAGAATTATAATATCCACCGTCAACATTATCTCCCATTGAAGCAAAGCCGGAAGAAATGTTGACGACCAGAGCCCTTCCTGCTCCAACAGGATCTGAGCCGGCTTTTCCACTTGCTTTCTCCAAGAGCGGATATAAAGCCTGGAATTTAATCAGCACAGCATAATTATAAAATTTACAATCGGGATTGAAAATCTGGACAGTACTGGCTAGAATTGAATATCATTACCTTAGTAAAGAGGGCGGGACTGATTGTATTGACTGTCAAATACTCCAGCAATGTTTCCTTGTTTAATTCGTCGAAGCTTTGTCCATCGTCTGAATAAGTTCCGGCATTGTTAACCAGAAGATTAAGTCCAGTCCCGTAAGTTATTTTTTCTACCTCGGCGGCTACTTCGGCAAATCTGGTCATTTCTTTCATGTCTATTTGTAAAATTACACTTGTTGTTATATCATACACATAACAATTTGTTAGATGAAGTTACAGCCTTAAGCAGAAAATGTTATCGTTACGTAGCGAAAGAATTTCAAAAGCTGTAAATACTTAGATGCTTTTTTTTGGAGAGTTCATTTTGTAGGAATATCTACAGCGAGAAAAGTTTTATGAATTTTGCATTTTTGCTCACAATATAAGGGTTCTCGCATAATGTTTTGTGTCGATTCTTGGGCCAAACGATATTCACCAATCCGGCCAACTTGAATCGCGTAAATGAAGGAATATTTGTCTTACCTAATTGGATGAGATGAAGACATTGGTTCTCAGCAGCCAATTTGAGCAATTCCTATAGAAGTTAAAGAGTTTTAATATAATTTCAAATTTCATTCATAAACCAGATATTTAGAAAAAGCAAACCTTAGACTTCCCAGTATCCCGATAAGTAGCGAATACGTGGTTAGGTGAAAATCTGGAAATGACCTGCTTGACCATCTCCAACCCGAGACCACGATTGGCTCCGGTGATGAAAATATTCTTTGGTTTCTGCATTTTTGAAGAAAAGGAAGAGAATATTTAGAACTACCTTATCGTGAGAAAGGAACTTGACAGACTAATTGGACGCGTTAGGATTCTCCTAACTTTTATAATTGACAAGTCAAGTTTCAAAAAGTTAGGCATTTGATAACGGCGTAATTCGCCGGGCTCGCTAGGCCATGGCCATGGCGTCATATAAAAATAAATTAAACCCGTTGTGTGCGGTTACGCTCACTTCATTCGATCCCCCACACTTTATTGTGCCAATGCAATTTAGTGTTAAAGAGTGAAATCCAGATAAAAATTAAGGTTTGTTAACCGCTACGTACCAAAAGGTTACAGTAAAATTATATCAAGGATCAAGTGGTTCTTCTTTATCGTAATCATATCTTCATTCATTGTCAGGCAGTGTGGGTTACGCAAGGTATCATCTTCATCACCATCATTCCACAAGTTCAGAGCACAAAATAGTATAATTTTATTAATCACCACATACTACCGTGACACATGAGGTCATTTTTGGTAGGACTGTACTGTATTATGAAACTACACTTATTTATTTCAATTTTAAGTTGGGCTTGGACTTCAATAGCGTAAAAATTAACAAGTATTGACACGATTCTTAAGCTATGTTCTGTTTTAAACAGATTTGGTGGCTCTAGCAATAATTCTCCGCATATCCGCAATGAGTTGAACACTTTAATGTTTAATAGGTGGAATAAAGCGTACAATTCTTAGAAAGCCAAATCAGGTCAATTTTAGTTAAGACCGGGTGTCTGGTTCGGCGATTTTACATTAACCGTAGATCTTTTTGTCAGTTGTACATTTTGTACAAAATTTTAAGCATGATCCAGTTTTTTGAGGTACAGTCGTGATCCTAGTAATATGCGAAAGAATTTTTAAATATGGATGTGTGTGGATGGTTCGATTTCTCATGACTGATAATGTACGCTGTAGTTTTTCCCTCACTATAGGAGGCACATTTATGACGTCAAATGGTGTACTTCCAAAAACAGAATAGACGTGTCCAACAATCTCAGGATATGAATTTTACAAATTTTCTTATAGGTTTTTCTAACATTTTAAATACCTTTTAGAAGAGCAGTTCATTAAGATTGACTTGTTTTCGCCTGAAGGCTCCCTTTGTTTACTGAGCTCTTGGCGTTCCAAGATAACGAATGAGCACAATAGACGAAGAAGATGAAAGAAAAAAAAATCAAGTCAACCGTAGCATGGCTCAAAATCCTCATTATTTTCACGCTAAGCTAAGCAATATAAAAACCTAGTTTGTATTTTCAAAGTTTCCAACCTTACGCTTTTCACCTCACCCAAAAATAATTCATTCGAAATGACAAATTCTGCAAGGTTTTGAGAAAAAAAATACGATTTCAAAAGAATTGGGGAATCATAGGAGCGTACATAGAACGACCGACGCACCTTTCCTATAGAGAAACTGAGTAAAAATTAATTTGGACTAAAATTCTACTGCATATAGTGAAATCTTTATTTACTTTTCTCACAAATTTTTGCATTAAGAATTTTACTTGTTGGAAGTATAGGATAAAGTATAATTAAGACCACCGGATAATATACATATAATATTCGTCAAACTTTTTCATTTCATAACTAAGCTTTTAGTAATAAGTCTGTAGTTAATAGGCCGAATCTTCAAAACTTATGAGATCATCATTCATCATGTTAATTAAAAACAAGAAAGTTCCAGAAAATCGAATCAATCATTCCAACATGATCCACAGAGATTGGTATTTTCGATTGCCAAAGATCTGGTAGTGTGCAATCTGTCATCCAAGACTGGGAGCACATGGAGATGCAAATAATGAAGAAAATGTCAATGTCAAGTCGTCAAGTCTGGAAAGTCTAGTCGTGAATAAAATAGTTTGTTCCTCCCCCGAAGTCCCGACAAATCTTTCTTTCAACTTTTCAAATAAAACTTCTTGACATTTACTCACGACAGGTCTTTTGTTAAAAAACTTGTCGTCAGTCGAAATTATGGAAGCGACTCCGTACCATAGTAAGACTTCTCCTTTGAATACAGAGTAGAATGGAAGGAATGTATGGAATTTGGAAGGGCAAACACGGGTGGCGTACCGGTTTTTGATCGGATCGGAAATACAGTCCCGGGTCAAGTGTCGTCCCGGCCCTGATTTAAGTTCAATACCATTATTTGTTGCTAATTTAACATACACGAATTAATGATAGCACTGTAGAAAGCACCATATTATAATTCATTATCCGCTCCAAATATTCAGCCATAAAGTACTGCAACAGTATGTATTGGGACATATGACAGTAGGTTGCTGTGCATTTCCCGAACTTGCGTAGAGAGGTTTGGAAGCTTTCTGCCTCGTAGAAATAGACGATAAGCCATCATTTGGCTAAGAATGAATGATATCTGAATTCTGTCAACGCACAACTCGGGATAGATAAAGAGTCGAGAGTGTGACACCCAGTATTGTTTTAAAATGCGTTTTAATTACTTCATTAAAAACAAATTAACTGCTTCATTGGTCACAGTCGTGGCAGTCTCGTCTTGAAACTCCCAATTCATCTTTAGCAGCGTCTGATACTTTTGACAATGAAATAGGGGTCTCTCGAAATGAATTAAGAAACTTTGTAGCTTCCCCAGCTAATTTCGTATTGTCCTCTTTGATTTGACGGCTTTCCTTCCGTTTCGATGGTCCACTCAGCTATTTCTTCACGGTAATTGATTTCTGAGACTCAGAGACTTTCCAGGGATCATTTTTATAAGTTCCGTTCGGACAATTTTAACTCACAATTACAGAAATCTCGGTCAAGTGAGCAAAGTAAATTAAAGGACCAATTCTTGCGTGCTTGAAAAAAAAAGTCTCTGAAGTATTGGAGGAATGTGAGAAAACCAATGAGCATGCACTACAAACATAAAATCCGATCGGATAACATCAATATCCATCCGATCCGATGAGAGCCTTTAAGGCACGTTTGAGGGTTGACAGGACACATAGTTTTGTCCCAATTCATGGATTCATATAGATTCATGCGCTCGGCGCTCATGGATTCCACGTTTCGTTTTTAAAGCGCAATAAGAGAGAGCGGATTCAGAAGTGAAAGTCTCCAAGGATCAAACTTTCACGTCCTACTTTCTCTACTTTACTTTTAGTATGGATTCGGACTTTCCCCAAATCACACCTCGCTCTCCAAGTCCTCTCCTTTTTTCTTTTTACTTCTTCTTTTAACTCTTCTATACTTTAAAATATATTATTTTTCTCTTCTTTTTCTAATTAACTAATCTCACATTTGAATTCCTCAAATGGCGAAACAATTAAAAGGCGGGTATTTGCTCCGGTACAAAAGTAAGTCTTTCTTATTTGTACTTCAAATTATTCATTTAACCTGGGCGTCCTCAATAGTGCAGGCAAACACTTAACGTTAGCAACCACCTATACGTAACACGACCGCCTCTTGTATCACCCAATTATATATGTAAACGCACGTCCGGGCGACCTGTGGCACAGTTTGCCTATTTTTGCCGCCGAAACCCGGTCTCATGGTCAGGTTCCATTCTAATTGTACTATCTGAGAATTCGAATTGTTTCCGAAATTTTCAAGGATCGGAATTTGAAATTCAACTTAAAATTTGTGAACACTAATGAGAGGAACTTCAGGACGGTTAATTAGCTAACTCTACGCAATGTACATAAAAATTAAACTAAAAATAATCAGAATATTATTTAACATTTTCGCACATTTCATTTTTCAAAAATTGTAAAGATTTTTCTGAAATCTAAGATGCTATCATTGTAGGGTACTGCGTTGTATGTTAGTTTTACACGTACGTGTCACGTGCCCCTTATGCTTGGGTTCCTCGCAGGGAAGTAATTCGTGATATAAAAATTGCTCTGTAGCAACTTTTCCCAGTAAATTGTGTGAAAAAAACATAAACCGATTTAAAGTGTGACCTGACCAAAAATAGTCTTCTGAAATCAAGTGTAGAATAAAAATATATATATATAAATTAATATGCATGCAATTGAATTTTCTGTACAGAGAAATTATTTTGGCAAGGAGGATGGAAAGAAGAATGGATTGTGTTATATGAGAATAGTAATTTAGTTTGGTACAAGAATCGAGATCGTCCCACACCGAAAGGTGGGATTCTGATCTCTGAGTCACCGGAACTGTTAGCTGTTGGGCTTTGGACACTAAGGATCCCAAATCGACCCATGAATCTCCCAAACGGGTTTCACACGAGACAACTCATTGCGATTGGGACAAAAGGCCAGGAGAAAGTCCATTGGTTTCTCTGCAAGTCCGAGGATGAGATCAAGTAAAACTGATTTATCATTACAAACGAAATTACGGGTTAGAGGAAATATCCTTTGTTAGAAACCAATAAAAAATGGGTTGCCCCTCGTAAATTACATAAACTTAAGGATACGGGTTAAACAAGACATATTAAAGCGAATGTGGAGCCTTTGTCCAGCGATCGTCTTCAGGATAAAAATACTTTAGTTTCATAGAGCAAGTACACAATTCAACGTAAGGTTTGTCTGAAATGTTAGACGACAGATAGCCGTAGCAATGTGCGTAACGAATGCTTTTGGAAAGCGGTAAGTCTTGAATCTATCAGGCCCCGGTTTCAATTTCTGGTCAGCCCTCTTCCCAATTCTTTGTACGGCGGTACTCGAATCTCAGAGATTTTGGCTGAAATATCCGGAGCAATGGAGCCTTGAGAATAATTTCTCCAGAGAAGAGTCACCTCGTTGATATCAATTCAGGCCTCGGAGCTGAGAATTTGAGAAGCTGATAAAGAGGGAATTTGAACCGAAGAGCTTTAATTGACTATTACAGTAACTCTAATTGAATTCAGAGCAGGAACGATAATTAAAAAACAAACTATGTTAGTGAGGATTCAAAGCATCGCCCGCTTTAAGCTGCCATAAACATATCCGCAGTCCGAACTATAAAATTGGCCGCTGCTTGAAGGTGGTCGCCAAGCAAAGGTTCCGCTCCTCCACTGATGTCAGTCTATTACCAGATTAATAGAAACATTTAGGTCGGCGTTAGGAAATCC
>JAQGCA010004253.1:0-10587 GCA_034698945.1 Protaphorura quadriocellata
AACATTTATTATCGTAGTTTGGACTTGTGAAATGTTTATCTGAAATCGTGAAAATGTAGTAATAAATATATTTCAATTCGATACAATATCTGGTATTTACGAATATACTGCTATTTAATTCAGTTAACATATTCAGTTACATTAAATGTAACCGAATATGTCAAAGGTATAAATTTTATACCTTTGAACATGTGAAACATCAATAAGATTTTATACGTAATTTCAATGAGTTAATTAATTTGGTTTGAGTTGAGTTGTGTGACTATACTTTAAATAAGAAAACGACGGTCAATCAACGTTTTCCTGGCAAGATTCCGACGTCCAAGAAAGTTTCGGATGCATTTGAGTATCTGAAAATGGTAGAAACTTTATTAAGAGGGAACGCCATTATTCACTAAACAACATTAGAGAATCAATAAATAACTTACCATATCAAACAAATAAGTCAATATTCCAGCAAGGATGAAATTATGTGACAATATGTCGACAAAGATGAACACGTAGAGATCAAACATGAAAATTGTCCTTTCATTTCCGTAAAACAACACGGAATCAAATGAGTGGCCATTATCTGAAATTTTATTTAAGCATTCATACATTAGTTAACATTTTACGGTTGATTCAAGACATTCTCCTAATTTCCGTAGATATTGTGTTAACTTTCCATTTCGCCCTAGGGAGGTACCCCTATGTACAGGGCATTCCAGAAAAAGCCTCGGATTGTTTGTGTTTCTTTCGTTGTTGGGCGGTTTGCCTGTAATGTAAATTTTCGTAACTACACCAAAATATCATCAAACAATCCGAGGCTTTTTTCTGGAATGCCCTGTACTTAGGAGAAACTCTAATGAAGAAAAACTGACTTCGTGGAACGACCAATGGCAAATTTGGTTAGAGTCAGGCTGAGACGGCTATAATATTCTTTATAAGTCCGCATTCGTTTTCTCTGTTACGAAGTTAAATATTTCAGACTTCCCCAACTGCTATCTTTTCAAGAATATTACGAGGATTCCGAATATGCAAGAATCTGCTGCCTGCCTGTGGTGCCTGTAGTGTCAAACTTTCACCCAAGTGAAGCAGTAAGGGCTCAATTTTATTTACCATTATAGAATACAGCTCTGTCATTCCCAACTTCATTGAATTCCATGTCAAGAGTATGTTCAAAGAAACTTTTGTCGGAGACATCATAGTCCAAATCACTGAGTGCGTGCTCAAGAAAAGCAGTTAAGAATCGATTCATAGAGTGATACGCTTGAATACTCAGACTCAACTGGTTTGAGCTTGGTTTACCAGGCACTGAACTCTTCGAAGCGGCTCGGAGTTGCCGCCCTCTACCCAGAGCTGCGTTAAAGCTTGAACTCTGAAATACCAAGCGAAATGTATATTTTAGAAAAATCATAATATTCATAACAGTAAATGAATGATTAGAAGCTGGCCAAGGAATATAAGCCGGGTCTTTCTCATTGATCCTTCAGAAAATGGTGGCAAAAGTGACCCCGAGCATACCAGTATAATAATGGCCTGGACTTCTAATCAACCATTTCAGTTAGCACTGCATATTATACTTACAACGTAAAGTGGCTGTAAGACTTGGTCATAGACGGAGCGAAATGACCGGGGAACTGAGATTAGAAACGTTTGTTGATCAGTCGATGGGAGCAGACCGCGCCGCCCGCACAAGTCCTCTTCCTCGCGACCTAGTTGTTCCAGCATTGTTTGCATGTCAGTGTCAGCAAAACCGTGGACGGATCTAGATTAGTCATGAACCGTAATTCAATTTATGTGAATTCGATTTGAAATGAATTCTGATTTACCTTCCATGGACATAGTAGCCTTGTTGCTTGGCTGCTAGAATATAGACGCTAATGTTCGACAAGGTACAAATGTCGACGAAATCCTGGATTTTGTTTGTGACATATCTCTCGTAGAATCCAATTCGGTAGATCCACTGAAAATATCCAAGAAATAAAAAATGATATATTTTTTTCAGTAAAGTGTTTCGAAAAATAAACTAAGTGGTGCAGAATGGAGTCGGAACGTTCTGGGCGTCTCCTGTGTTCGCCCAGGTGTGTTGTCCAGGTGTTCGCCCAGCTGATGTTTTATATGCAACGGGAGGTATCACTGTGCTACACTAACCTGACAAATACCGGTAATTCCAAAGACTAGTGTGCCGGCTGCAAATCTTGCGGTCGTACTGTATGGAACATTTTGGGCCTCAGGGCCAGGATTTAAACTCCCATCCGGCCAGAACAACCCCCAGTGCTTGAACCCAACAATCTGAAGAAAAAACGCACAGAAATCAAGGTCACGATAAAAAAAATAGTGACAACTTTTTTAAAGCGTTTACATACCTCGAGGAAAAATAATGTGATGATAATTTGGGACGCCATGTGGATTTTCCTTGTGGACTGAATTTCATTCCATTCGTTCGCAACAAAGTATGTCCGCCAAATGCTCACGTTTCCTTCCGACCTGGGATCATTTTGTTGTTTTGCGCTCCCGTTGTTATTCCCTTTACTCTCAGTAGGTGCTGAAATTATATTCCGAGCCCGTGGTCTTTCCCAATCCACGAAAAATATGTCTACGGACACTTGTCTCCAAATTAATTTAATCATGTCAACTACCTGCAACATAAATAGACAAAATATTTTTATACTGTTGACTTTGACCTTTAAAGGACTTCCCAACTAGGTAAGCTCATACTGTCCAGCCAGTAAAAGTGATGAAGATATTGCAGAATTTGAGTTCGGCACAAAGTGGTGCGATTCTTGTAGCGACCTCAGTAGTGCTTAATCCGGACGTCATTGACCCGCTGATAACTGGTTACACGGGAGTCATAAGGCCTCCATTACCGTAGTGTCACCAGTTTTGAAATAACTAACTCGATTTTGATTGTCCGGACACTATGAGCTTACCTTGTAAGAAAGCGTTTTCAGATAAAGACACATTCAAAACTGATCTTTTACTCGAGTTGGTCTTTTAAAAATGAGTATTATTTGGAAGAACTTGGTTTGAATACCTTGAGAGCAAATGCAGAAATGAGCAAATCTCGAATAAGACGTTCCTGATCCGATTGTGGAAGAAGAACGTGAACAGCGATTTGTTTTTTAAAGAAAACAAACCAATACAGTGCGGATGAGAAACAAACAATAAAGAATGCATCTGCAATATGTCCACATGAAGTGATGAAAAGGTCAAGGAGTGTCTCCAAGTCCACTTCAACACGACCATTCCGACGATTCCAACTCCAAGTCTGGAAGGCTGCCCATATCACAGACAATGAGCTAATGACGCCGACGGAAATCTGAAGAGAAAAAACTGGCGTTCATGATATTTAGTTTAATAAATAAAATATTGCGCAAGGCGGTTCATAACAGTTTGCCCATACACTCCAAGTCTGGAGTTTTCTTGCACACACTTATAATTTAGATATTACCAAAAATTCACAAATTGTAAATATGCTTCACTATTTCTGGTGGCACTAATCGTAAGTTTAGAATCTACGGGTAAAAGGTTATGAATCACGCTGTATAATAAATGTGACTTAAAAGTAAAACCTGTCCCCAGGACCGCCTGGTTTGGACGGCCTGGTCATATGTTGCCAAATCTTATTCTAGGCAGCGCTATGCTCATCCTATACAAATATCATTTCGACCGAAGACCGGTCGCCTGGGACAGGTTTCACTGTATCCGATATTTTGTTAAACTGTAACCTTAACATCTTCGATAGCTCGAGCCATATCCATGTAATAGTCAACATGGAAATTGAAATTAACCAATTTGTTGTTCTGGAAAGCCACCGAATCGACCTCATTGTACGTCAGCGTTATCAGTGGGATTAATATTCTTCCAGGCTCAGAACTTGGTTGGAGGTGGACTCTAGAAAAGATTCAGTAACTTAACTTCGTATCATTTCAAGATATGGAATATTATGTGTTGTACATAATATGTTATATTTTCTTGAAGGAAATTACCTGACATGAACACTTTCCAAATACCGCACAATTTTTGGAATTCTTTCCTTATTTTCTGTGATTTTCTCTTGCCCTTCGAATCCTCCAATTTTGTCCACGATGAAAAACCGTCGTACCAATTCCCAGTTAACTTTTTCGTCCATCTGTGCAAAAATGTGAACAGAAATGTCGTTATGTGTTCTGTTCTTCTCATGAAGTAAAATTTTACTAACCGTATTTGGAAAAATCCCTCGCCGATGAAGATTTTGAATCTTCAACGGAATGCTGTACAATTTATGTTCATTCTTATCCACATGACTCAAAAATGCGTCCAAGAATTCCATTTGTCCGACATGGTACTCATAAAATAATTCCTTGATTGGAATAGTGCATCCAGTACTAACGGTTGATCCAAATTTTTGACTGGTCCCTTTGACTTCATCTTTCTCTTTGCAAGGAATAACGTCGACCAAGGGAGTCAAACCCAAGAAATCTCCATTCAATGAAAATCGTGCCACGCTGATATTAACGTTTGAGCTGGGTTGACTAAAATCTGTCCTATACTCATACGGAATCAAGGTTGGTTTTTGAAGAACAACAATCGGGTCTTGGACGTCTAATTTTGGTACATGGATTGGGCCGATTCTACTTCCAATTCCGAATCCAATGTCAAGTTTCTCAATATTTCGGTACAATCGGCATGCTGTCATGTCTTCTCCAATGTAAGAATGCAATTGGAGGGTACACATATTGGCCAAAAGTTGACAGGCGGTCTCATTGTATTTTGCCTATAAGTTACACAAAAATTATTAGTTTCTTTGTTCTGATTGACCACCGCGCTTGCTTCGACATTCATTTCAAATTTCGGTATGCTCATTGATTGCCTTATATTCCCACGGTAGTATTTATACAGACAGACACGACCTATGCATAGAGGTACGGATTCCCATTTGCCAATTGTTGGGATAGGACGGGGTTCGATTCCACTGGCCTGGTGTGGTGCATCTCAGCCTGACTTATTTTTATAGGTACTTTCAGGTTTTCAGCTTGCATATTATGATGAAATTTTTGACAATTCGACAAGAAGGTAGAATTAACCAAAATTAGGTCTCAGTTTAACACAAAAACTGTGCATTTGCTCAATCAGAATGACCAAGGACATACCTCCAAGGTTATGTTTGGAATTGGTTACATTACTTCACGTTTAACTCAATATCGTACGGCAAATTTCCGTTCCCATAGCAATTTTAGAATTTTTTGGTTATCGCATAAACAAACTAAAGACCTCGTTCAGTCGAGAGAGAGTCGTCATTAATCTTTGAATTTTGTCGAAGACGGTTGTGTGTCTGCATCGCTCTGCTGTTTGCTGAAATATTCTGAAAAAAGTGAGTGTGACCATGGGCTTAGTGCGAATTGTACGAAATGTTAAGAGCTTCTTCAAGAGTATGATTCCGTGCCTCGGAAGGAACAACGCCAACCAAGACGGCGACGATTGCAACGAAGATCCTCCGGAGAACAGCCAAGAGAGTCAAGAGGAGAATTCCACCGGCCTCGATGAGGTCAACTCCAAGAAGGATAAAGCAGGAAATCAACAGGATTCGGACAAAAAGCAGGAAAGCACGGAAGGCACTGGGAGTTCGATGAATTATCCAGACCCAGAGGAAGACAGTGTCGGCAAGACGAATAGGGAAGAACTTGGACATTCTGAGAAAGACAAGCCCACTACCGACACATCTATGCTCCATGATGCAATGTCAACACCAATCAATCATGAAGTGGTCAAGGCCATTGGCAGAGACGATGAAGAAATTGCTGACAATCAGTTCGAGGATAAAACCCCCACAATCCGTAAGGAAGAAGGTGCTCTAACTGTTGAAAGAGCCCTCGAATTGGATTCGAGTGTGATTGAATTGTCCTGGCCAGTCATTCTACCATTCTTGGCGTGTCACGAATTTGACCTTGACCCTAGGATGTGTTGTGCAGAAGTTGGCAATAATTACCAACAAGTTGTCATCGGCGAAAATGGAAAATCTGAAGAAAACTGCCTGGAGTCTCCAAGAAAGGATGACATAGTTGCTGACGATTCACTCAGGGTTAAACCCCTCATAATCTGTGAACTAGAGGGAGATCTCATTGTTGACGGAGCCCCTGAGTTGAATCTGAGCGTGACTGAAGCACCGGCAGTCCTCTCTCCATCCGGAATGTCTCATGATCTTACCATTTTCCCGAACCCCATAAGTAGAGACGACAAACAAATCGCTGACGACCCGTTCGATGGTAAATCCTTCACAATCTGTGAGCAAGAAGGCGCTCTCACTATTGAAGGGACCACCGAATTGGGTTTGAGTGTGATTGGGAACCAACAAGTCATCGGTGAAAATGGACAGATGGAAGAAAATTGTCAGAACTCTCCAACAAAGGACGACATAGTTGCTGACGTTTCTCTTGGGGTTAAACCATTCACAATCTGTGAAGTTGAAGATGTTCTAACTGTTAAAGAAATCCCCGAGTTGAATCTGAGCGTGACCGAACCAACTGAAGTCCTTTCTCCATCTGGAATGTGTGAAGAATTTGCCATTTTCCCGAAAGAAGTTGTCGGACGTCCTGCCGGTTGTGGGGAAAACAGCTCAGAAAAGTTATTCCCTGGAGATTCAACGTGCGGTCTCAATCTTTCAGAAGTCAAAATGTGTGACGACAGCATCGCAACGATCCCTCCCGATTTCCAGTCTGGATCGGTCCGTCGGACTGAGACTACAATTAAACGAATTTATGGCGAGAGGTTTCTTTTTGGCTTTGTTGAAAGTTATCATGTTGACCGACAGCTCTCAGTGTCTTTCCTCCGTGCTAAATTTGAAGTTCGGCGACACTTTCGATGAAAATTATACTTTCTGCCACAATGTTTTGTCTGAATCCTCCTTGTTGATGTCCCACTCAGACGGCTCTCTCCCTGGTCTTGAAAACTCTAGCACAGACCACACACAATGGACGACTTCACCTCAAGTGAAAAATTCAAAGTATACTTTGGTCGGACCGGTGAATAGCATCGATATGTTGAGTTAAAGTTGGCAAAATAGTGGTGAGTAATGACTGGACCATACTTTAAGTTTGTCACATTTCAGGCACTAAGTTAATGGTTTCTCATTCTTGTTTTTATTTCAGATGACCCAAATGGAAATAGAAAATTGGAGAATCACAAGGAAGAAAATGTGAAGAAAGAGTGTACTCATTGGGAAAATTGATTAAAAGAATACCCAAGAAATCAGAAAATCAAAGAAATAAGAAATACATTAAAAATATTATTAAAATGTAAAATACAAAAATATTATTAAAATGTAAAATACAAAAACATTATAAAATAATAAAAACCAAAAATCTTAGGTTAGGTAATACTATTTCGACTGTCGTTTTATTATATTTCAGTTCAACGCATTGGACAGTCATAATTTGTTGTTAGTATTAGTATTACTTCAACACACATTGAGATAAGGAAATATCGATTTTGAAACAGGAAATAGTATAGGCAAAAATTGCTATCAGAATTTTATCCAGTCCCAATTCGAAATTCAGCTCGATAGTAATTACTGATTCAGATTCGATTATTTATTCGAGCCAGTTTCTGTTACCTCGCCGTTCTGATAAATGGCAAAGTAAATAAGTCTGGTTGGATTTGACAATTATTTTAGATACGATTCAGATAAGGGAGTACCTGACTGACCTGATGTGACCTTAGAGTAATGCATTCATCAAACTGAGATGAATTCTGAACTTGCATAAAGGGTTAGGGGTTTTCTCTCTCGTAGAGACGAACGACAATAAGCTTTCGTTTGACTAATATCTTAATTCTTTCATCGCACAACTCAGGATAGAAAACAGTTATATTAGTTGTCCTAACTTCCCTTACATCGATATAATTTGTACATTTTGCGAGTTCGGTTTGTATGGACTAATGTATGTTGATCAATTTCTTACCTTGCACAAGAGATAAGATGACAATAAATTTTCCCTCAAAAATTGAGAATCAATTGTTAGTCTCTCAAATTGGATTTTGTACAAGCTTCTTTGGTCAAACTGAGCATCTTGGTAAACAGTATCAGGGAAACAAATTCCATTGACGAGATGATATCCCAATTCTGGACACTTGCAGGTTCCATTTACACTTTGAGAAAAAGATGGATGGCATGGAAGGCATTTTGTTTGGTCCAATGACGGGGTCGTCCCATCGTCACATCTCAGACATTCCGAAACGTTTTTCGCACTCCCGTTTGAGTTATAAAGAACTAAATTTAATTATACAAATAATGTAAATTTTCTAAATTTTGTTAAAATTTTGTTGGATATTCCTACTTACCGTGAACGTCACCCTTCGGACATGGACGACACGCTTGTGTTGAGTTATCGTAAACATTTTCTTTGCCACAGAGCACACAATGTTTTTGGTCAGCTGTAACGGTTCCGTTTATACAAAGCGTGCATTTATCTTTGTCATTAAAATTGTAGGCATTCGTACGATAATATTGTTTCGGACATTGGCAATCTTCGGTTGATTTCAAAACTAGAATAACATTCAAAAAGTGCATAATTATGGAACATGCTCAAACTAATTAACATTCGCCGTAATAAAGTATGGTTAAACATCGTCGCGGATTTTTCCCGTTAATATTGAGTTAAGATTTTCCATTTCGACAAAGGACGGTAGCCGTAGTCGGAGAAGACGTTGGTGGAGAGAAAGTTCATTCAAGCAGCCAGACACATTTGACAAAGGGATCGACCCCTCCGCATATCAAAATGATGTATGACAACATGTACTATATATTAACTATGTCGAGCTACGACGGACTGATGTATCAGTAAATTAATTAATTTCTTAATTAATCGACATGTTTCTGGCCCATTTTAAATTGTGAAGTAAAAGCAATAATGCTAAGGACATGTATGTAGTAATGGGTTTTCAGGATTTCTGTGAGTTATTACCGAATTTCTAAGGCCTCGCTGTTCGCCAAGCGACGCTGTTAATTCTTAAAAACGTTTCTTAATTATTTTCCGGTAGAGTGTTTTTAGCTCGGACATGGATTTAATCATAATTAACTTTACGGCAGTGTAAGTTTCGCCAGTATTTCACTTGGCGTTTACTAAAAATTCAAGTATTATGTAATTTGTTTCTGACGCTTTAGTCAGACTAGAAATATTAAAATGAATAAAGGGAAACGCTTGAAAATGTGAAAATATATTTTCGGTAATCGCTAAGCGGTAATAAGGTCTTTGGTATTACATGTTAACGACTTCTAGAAGTGGCGCCCATGCATGCCTACTTCATTTATGATTTTATTTTAGAGAAATAATGTTTTGTGACAAAAATGGTTATGACCGATTCATGACATCATGATCTGATTATCCCTGCCTTTGAAGACTGTAATATTTCTCATTGTTACGATTGGCATGAAATATTTATGAAAGGTTTTACGACTTTTATGTCATGACCTTGATTTGTGTGTACTGTGTACTACTTTTACTACGAACATAACATTTAACATTAAACATGACCTTAAACCATTCAGACACTGATTTGTTAGTTTAGTTCAACAGTCAGAAAGATATAATCTGTTCTGAAATTATCCAGTTTTTCTGATTTGATCAGTACTGAAGCTGGCACTACTGATTACTTCACGCTCGATATAGCAATCAATTCAGCATTATATTACACGGTCGTCCATAAGTTCTGGGTCCCATAGAACCGAACGAGAGGGTTGGCTGGCTGAAATAGGTGACATATTTTGCAGACAATTTTTTGTAGGATAATGTTTGATATCGCGGTCATCGATCGACGCGCGCGCCGCGCGATGCCCAGGAATTATAGAATTAGAAACGACAAGATACATATGTACTTCGCCCTGCCATTTGTGGATTAATTCGTCATTAACTCGTGTGTGACTTACACCTTACAATAGCACTAAACGAAACGGTAGACATGTTATCAGAAAAGTTTTGTCCTTTCAATTTGGCCAGATTTGCGATATGCTGTAGCGCTTGTCCTGCTGAACAACTTTTGTGAAGGTTGCAACCCGAGAAGTTCAACGATTTAGCCCCTAGAAATGCGTCAGAGAAGCTCATGGCACCCATATATTTCTAGCGCAGCGGCCAAACAGCTGGACTTCTGGTTGGAACCTTCACAATAGTTCAGCAGGTCAATGGCAGGTCAAAATCCCTATGTTTGAAATGTAGTCCAAATTAGTTGGACCACAATAACTGGTAAACCGTGTACATCCGCGATTGTCCAGGTCAGTTTCAGCTCTCTAAATACAAGTCAGAAAAGCAATGCTAATTTTAACTTTGGCATTTTTATTGTCCATAAATCTCAATTAGCTAATAAATATTTCGGTGCATATTTATTTATTAATTACGTTGCAAATTAAACTACTTATTGTAACATTTCATGCCATACATAGCGATATATGCAAACAAAGGTTTTCTTTATTTGGTAAGACTTTCTAGAATAAACTGTTGTAAACGAGAGGACTATTTCTCAGCTGACCCCACGTGCGTGCGTGCGTGCATTGACTTTGATTTGCTTTCAATTTTTGTTTTGCCATGCTGGCTGGGTTGGAAAGAAATAGAAAGTGAGTTCTTGCACGACGACCAC
>JAQGCA010004254.1:0-10585 GCA_034698945.1 Protaphorura quadriocellata
ATTTTGAATATTATAAAAAGAGATTATTAGAAAATCAATTCAACAATAAAATTAAGCAAGTGCATTACGGATACGTCGAAACAAAAAGTCCTGTCATGGCAAGATATATTACATAAAGACAAATTTGTGAAATTCACACTTACATAAAAAAATAAAATATGAATTACGAGGAAACTATATCTCTTCGATTTTACTCAAACTTTTTTTCAGAAAGATCCAAACCCTCAAAAATGTCGTCAGCTCACGCAACCTCAAAACTCGATTTTCAAATGCTCTTTGAAATTTTTTGGAAAAGGTGCAAATAATCCTTTATTCGCACTATTTTCAAAAAAGAATTTGAGCCTTTGTTCTCAAGATTTTAGCAAGGAATATCGCATGGAACTTTCCCCCAAAACTGATCTCAAGCCCAAAAATTATTTCAAAAATCAAAAAAAAGTCTCAGAGAAGTCCATTCCAAATGAGAAATAAAGGAAATTGCATCCATGTATTCCAGCAATGTAATATTTTCTGCAAAAGGTAGTGAGAATTTCAAGAGATTCAAGGGCATAATTGCTTCTTCAACAATTCTACGCTTGCGTTTCTTGGGTGTAGGGGTATTACATACCAGACTTCAGTCTCGCGATTTCAATGCCTTATTCCCGTTGTACGGTCCAACCAGCGCAAAAATGTTTACGTTTTGCCTCCCTGCTAAACGATTATTTTTGGAATGACACGAATTTATTTTGACATATCGGTAACCGATTTGCTTAATTTTATTGTAGAATTGATTTTATAATAAGCTCATTTTGTATATAAAAATGGATCGGATTTGGTTTGGAGGAACTCGCATCTCTGTAGCCATGATTTCCCCGCGTTTCGCTCATAACGCAATTTTTTTGCTTATAACGGTTTCGCTCATAACGGGCGCACCCGAATTTTTGTGGCCGAATCAGTTTTTAGTACCTCAGATAGTTCCCTCGTTGGTCATTTGTGGATGCCGAAATAGAGGTTTACCTGTTTGTGATATAGGCCATAAATTGCTGTCCAAAGAAGTATAGATTCCATTACAACAACCGTGATTATATTTGTATTGCATGTATAATAATTGTGGTGTCATGAATAAAGAGAATAAAAAAAAAAGTGACATTGGCTCAACTTCTTTGGGCAGAATTTGCGGTGTTAGAGTCAGAGTCTGAGAATTCTTTAATAATGTCAAATAAATTATAAATTATAATGTTCCATAGTCCAAACAGTTCAGTATAATAACCGTAAATTGATTTCCATTAGGTGTAACACTATACCGACAAGAAAAGCACGCCGTTTTGAACAACGAATTAATAATAAAATTAACTTATCTTGCGCAATGATGAAGAGTATAAACGCGAAAAAATACATTTCAAATGGTTTTCCTACTTTCCATATGAGTAATTCTTTTAAAATAAAGCACAAAGTAAGCTGTTCAGTTTGTTTTGTACCTTCACACTTTGTGAGTTCACCCTCACATGCAGAACCCCAAATAACAAAGCAATAGTTAATATTAGAGAAAATATGTCTTCACCATTAACTCAACGACTCTGCGATTAAGTTGCCGCTTAACCGCCAATATCCCTCCTTCCGTAGCTGAAGAGATTTTACGTTATACGGTGGCAAAATGTTCTTTAAAATTGAGTACAGCGTCAACAGTACACGCCCAACATCCGCATTCGATATGATTTGATAAAGGCTTATGTAATTGAGCAAGCAGATAATCACTTTCCATACCGATTGTACACATTTTGAAATTTCATATTAAGGACTAAATAAACTGCGAGCAATAAAGATGCGAAAGGCGACCTGACAGAGAACAAGAGAGAGAGGTAAAAGACAGCAACTGACCGTCGAACTGTATATTGAGGCGCAGAGAAAAGACAGTAACTGACCGTCCAGAAGTGTAGTGTAGCTCGGGGAAGTGGAAGACAGCCACTGACCGCCAGAAGGTCAGAAAAACGAATACAGCGCAAGAGCAATGGAACAAAATGTTTGATATTTAACTCATACTCAATGGTTGAAGCGGATGTCAAAAGTTAGTTAGACATTATCCGGGAAAGGTAAAGACACCTCGAATACGTATACAAAGTAATGAGCGAGTACAATTGGAAGCGCAATCGAACGAAACGTATGATATTTAACTCCTGTTCCGTGGTTGAGCGGATGTCAAAAGTTAGTTATCGATAATGTCAGGAAGAGCCAAAGACAAATCGAATACGCATGCCAAATTCTAAGTCAACCCATCAAGTAATGAAACGAGTACAATTGGAAGCACAATTGTACAAAACATTTGACGTTTATCTATAGGGGAAAAGCAGTTTAAAATGAAGTTAAGCCTGGATGGGAGTCCCGTACATTTTGCCCTATCTAATTTTGTAGGTACAATATCAAATTTTGTGTTCACTCCTGCTTTTCTCGACACATGCATATCGTAATAATTTGACTGCCACCAGTGAAACTGTCGTGCGATTCTGTCCTTATTCCCAGAGTTCCAGATTTTTCAAAAATATTTAACTTCGGGTACTTAACAAAATAAAACGGTCATTTTCTAATGCTCTTACGTGTTGAGAGAAAACTTCTGTACCAACATTTGTATTTACGCGTAATTCGCACGGGAGGTGCCGGTACTGCCGCAGCGGCGGCTTTTCCCCTATTGCTGCATGTTTGGACCAGTCTCTCTTTTATTTACAAAGAAAGCACATTTTTGTCGATATTGCAAAACTGCGACTAATATTTTGTTGCCGCTTCGCAACTTATGTATGGTTTTCAGGGTTTTGATTGTACGATGCGTAGTTGAGAAATAAACAACTCAGCGGGAAGAGAATTCGATTTACGCTTCCCCGTTCAATTAATTTCGTTTAAAATTTCTGTTGGCGATCTCGATTAAGTTGATTTAAAAACCGCTTCCTGTTAGCCAACTTTAAATAGCACAGTGTCCGAACCGGAAGTCAATCATAGTTGACCAAACAGCCCGCGGGAAGGCAACTTACCCTGGTCACATCTATAGAGTTTCAAGTCACGCACTACACAATTGTGGTATAGGAAGCATAATATCGTGTAGAATTGTCCCTTGTTCTTTCACCTAGAAACATAATTTAACATTTTCGCTCTACCATTGCTGCGTACCAAAAAACTAAGAAATGCTGCTTTTGGTTCGACGGTTTAACATATTGTGAAAAGTGTTTATTTGGTAAAAAGAAACACTTTTTTTCTTTTTGTCGAATTTACGAAACTCCTATTGACTTTATTAGGTTGCCGCTTGGTAATTTATCATATATAATGCGACACTGTTCTATATCTGTATATTCAGCACGCAAAAAATTACCCTCAGCAGAGAGTATAACAGGAAGCGCAGTGGAAAAAAATCGATGCGGTAGAAACACATGCGCTTCGGATTTGAGTTGATTTAAATATGCGCGACTGTTGACCAGGTTTAAATAGTCGAGTACCCCTAGCAGTAGTCCGATCTCGTTGTCCAACGAACTTGACCGGAGGCATGGCCTAAAAGTCGTGCATGCCAAGTTTGAAGTAGATTGGGTAAAAATTACGACAGCTATAGTAGGAGTAACACATACAGACACCAATGACTATTGTATAGCTCAGTCGTTCCGCCTTTCGCAATAGTTGGCGTCAAATGTAAACATAAATTATGTGAATCATAATTGAAATTTTACCGAAGAAATCAGGTTAAAAAAATTAGGCGTCCGCCTGGAATTGAACTCCGAACACCCTATTCTGTGATAAACTGCACCCTTACAACTTCCAACGTTGCCACATTGTCAGTTGGATTCACAAATGAATTTATTCGGAACTGGCATGACATGTGACCAGGTCACTCGCCAGAGGTCACATTGCAATGTCATTATGGGATATGGTCTACTCCGTTACGTAATTACTGTACTCATTTGCACAGACCGAAATCTTAAGGTTGTAATTTTGATAAAAAGTAAAATAAAGAAGGCCAAAAAATATTTCGTAATTTCGATTTCGGAATGCCAAAACAGCAAATCTTTCACGTGTAATATTTTTTTCCAGTTTAGCATTCACATCTAAACAACGTCTAGCATTAGCAGGTTTGAAATATTGGAAAACGAAATTGCGTAGCAAAAAAAAACAAAAATCGACCGTTGTAGCAAAGTCGAACTTTGAAAACTTGTCTGAATCATTTTGAATTTCAAAACTCTGCGCCTAAATTAGTCCACCTACGCATCTCATATTTTGGGAACCACCACATTAGAAAGTGGTCAATTCGAAAGAAAATACGGCGAAAATGTTCTGTTGACTTTCGCGTTACGGTATATGTACAAACGGTATGGAATTTTGTTAAAATTACACCGAAAACTAATAATCGATTAAAAATATTTTAAAACGTACGACTTCTTCACACTCACTGCACAGGGTCCTCTTCCTCTTCAAGAAGAAATAATATATTATGTAGTACTCCACCCCACAAATTTCAGCTTATATCCAACTTAATTCGACAAAATTGGAATTGACATTAAATCCAAATTGAGATTAATGGTACTTCAACTCTAGGTTTGGCCTATATAGAAGTTTTCATTAATTTTAACTTAGTTTCTAGTTTGTGCATTGTTCCTGATTAAAGTAAACCTTGGTTGAGACCAAGCATAAACAGAAGTTTGACAACTTATAGGCATGCAAGCGAACAAAGTCCTAGTAATTTCGAACTCAATTAGTGTTCCTAATTCGTTTCCATTTGGGATTAAGGCAGATTATTAGATTGGAAACCAGCAAGTGAGAATAAAGGGCGTGCCAGTTGGCAGAGTTCACTTCCAGATAAAGCGATGTGTGTGTCTACGACTTGTCACAATTTAATTACTTCTGATTCTGGTCGTAAAGAATTTATTCCGAATATAAATAATAAAATTATTAAATGTGTTTATCATAATAGTTTGCCACATTTTATGGTCATAATTATTGCCACCTTTCGGTATCCAATTATGGTATATCTCCACATAATTCGACGCACGGTTGTTGCGTAGGTACAATTATGTGTATCGGTAATGTAAATCAAATAATTAGCGTAAACGCGTTACCTCTAGTACTATGAAAGAAATATCAGCGAAGAAAACCTTATTGAGATTAACGCATCTTACATTGTTGATTCATCATAAAGTGAAGTGACCTTAACCACAATGACTATTATTTGATTGGCTTACTTTTTGACGACACATTTCATATTTTAAATTCAAATACTCGTCAAAGAAAGTGAAGCAAATTACCGTCAGAAAAGTACGTGGGAAGTCTCCTGTATATTTTTTTCGATGACATTTCTGTGTAATCCTCTTAACTGGAAACCACCACATATTATGCTTAATATGTTTAATGAACCTTGCAATAACCGGATCCTTATTTATATTTATAAGCACCACCTTAGCCAAAAAGCTTAAAAATAATAATATACGCTAATACAAAGTATACAATTTGTTCTGAAGTTGATATACTCGTCATCCATAGAATTCGGAATCATCTCCTACTCTAGTTCCAGAAGCCTTAAAAGTCTGTTGGATTAAAACTTTAGACCCGGGAAACTAGGTGAGCCTACCTGCTCCTTAAGCCATAGCACTCCGTCGTTTCTTTTCCAAAAATAATTGGGCCATTGATTACAAGGAAAACTACGTTACAGCCTATAGACTTTGGCTCTCTTTTCTTCATGCTTATGCCCATAATTTATATGGAGGAAATAAAAGAAGAAGGAAAAAATTCTATGAAGATGACAGAACGACTTTTCTCATTGTAAAAAGATCGAAAGAACGTACGTACTCATTCAATTCAAGGAACTGCTGTGCTGCCTTGAGAGTTGAGCCGGACGAACAATAAAGGTGGAGAAGCGAACATAATGGGGTTGGGAAAAGTGTGTGAGTCAACAGGCACAGCCAAAAAATGAAAACTCGAAGGTACAAATTTCATAGTATAGAATGAAAATATGTGAGGATTTCAGATTTTCTATAATCCATGGGTTATATAAAAGATAAGCTCTCCTCAACCCGCACTAAATCCCGAAAGTGAGGAATAGATGAAAACTGAAAGTACGAGTGAAAGTACTACTGGGAGAAAGTTTTAATATTTGTGAGTTATTTCAGAGGATGATGCAGTGTCCCGTAAACTGTCTGACAACTAAAACTTCAGAAGTGTATAGTTTAATTTGGTCATGATGAAAATAAATAATATGCATTCAAGCCAACTACTGATACAATAATATTGCTCAGGTATTTTATCTGACCAAGATTTCATTAGAATTAAGAATATTGGATCCTCAATTCAGACATCCTTGTTAATGAAATTAAACAGAACCCTTCAAAAAGTAAAATTATTCTTTAAGCTCTGTCTGCATTACGGTTGTTCAGGTTATGCATACTGCACACCAGCTATAATTGATAATCGAAATCCTAAGACAATTCATCAAGAATAGACCGCCAGCAGAACATGACATATTAGATTGAGAACCTGATACAGATAATTACATAGTTGGTTTTCAATCAAAAGTTGAATTCACATCTTAATGAGTTCGCGTTGGGCTAGACTTCATGAAAACTCGGCAGGAGACTTGGGAAAATATTTAATTCCAGGTTTCACTCAGCCATAAAATACACTAGACAGACTAAGATCGAGATCGTATTACACACGATTTCTCTTTTTGGTTCACAAGAAAGCCCTCATGAAATCGAATCCTTACAAGTAGTAGAAGGACGGAGGAAGAAATAGAAAAAATGTTAGTTCGAGGATCAGGTAATCCGGTCATTTTTCTACCCCAAGAGATCCCCTACAAGAATTCTCATACCATACAAACCTTAGGTGTAGTTGATTTCATCCTACTCAATCCATCCATCACCTGCCCAAGTTCATTCCTCAGTCACATTATTGCTTTCTCTCTTTCTCCAGAGGAATAAAAATAGTTTGGACCTTCATGGTGTATGTCGAAACACAGTTCTCAGTTTTGTTCTGGAAATAACTTTTCTTTAAAATTGGCTTACTAAGGGAGAGTATGATACACGAGATCATGGTCGGAGGAATTCTATGACGATGTGTTTTAAAGAAGAAGTTCTGCCGGGTTTCAACTAGTCAAGAATCTACTGAAAAAGTATGGAATAATACTAGCTTCAACGGATTTCGGTTTTATCGGTAACATATATACCGTACTGTTCTTCTGTTCGAGCTGTGTCAGATAATTTTTTTTATTAAAGTCATAAAGTTCCATAGCCCATACATTTCAGTATAATAACCAAATTAATTTACAATATTCCGACGAAAAAAGCTTGACGTTGAACTTAACTGGTTAATTATAGATCTCATTAAGAATTAATAACAAAGAACTAATCAGAGCAAACCAATGAAAAAATTACTTGACACAAAATCACTGCTCCTACGATGTTCCTGTGCGTGCCCGTCCGAAGTCAATGCGGAACCCGTTGCAGAAATTGTAACGAGATCGAAGCTTTGCTTCGCATCTTGGGATTCTGATGGAAAGGATCGGATCTGCGGATACCCAAACACAACGGTGTACAAATCTGCTCACACAATTTTGAAAAATGGGGGTATGAAGTACGTGGAGATATCCCACGAGTTGCCGAGTGTGTTCGAACAAACGTAATGACATTACTGGATAGCCATACAGGTGGAACTGGGACAGGTTTTGTTTGATCGCACATTCCGTCTTTAGATGTCCGTGAATCAGCCGGAAGAAGTGGACGTTGAAAAGAAGTCTCACTATGAACCAACAACCCCTGATATCAGGGGAAAATTTAATCTGGAAACTGGAGGAGTTATTGGACTGATGATTATGATATCGAGCAATTTTGACGAAGGCTAAATTTAGCGAAATCAATTAATACGGCGATACTCGATTGTGTTATCAAATATTCTATATACATTCTACGGACTCACCTTTACAATTTTAGTTCAGTGTGACGATCTTGTCATATGTGATAACAATAGTATATTTTTTCTCCCATAATGCAAGAATGTACTTCGGTATTAATTATGTATACTGTGTCGATTTTGAAACTTGAATAAAGTTTATTTCTTTCACATATTGAACGGAGTAATCGGATGACAATTTTAAATATTCGCAACCTTTCGGAACAACACCGTTCTCTTCTTCCGGAAAATCAACGTCGTCACGGTGGTTTTAAGGTAGGCAAACATTGTCAACCGAATGGGAGTGGTTTTCATTCCTGCTTCTGTTGATTGATTTACTTGGGTTGATTTTTGAATGTAAAGTCCCTATTTGAATTTCCTATTGATGTCTGATGTTATTGTATCTGGGTTCCACTTTAATAACACTAACACTTGGTGGGTGATAGATAATATGATGTTGCGGGTAGTTCATGGAGTGATTTTCTAACTCAGATTTTGTCGTGGACATGTATTTATTTATTGGAACAAATATATTCACATATGTAAATCAGACGTATATAACATGAATCTTGTTATGAACGGATATCTCACAATTTGAGATCTTATGGAAGTTTTTAAGCCTATTCATTACGAATGATGTGCCGTAAAAGGGAGCCTACATTTTTCTGCGTTGCGAGACTCAACAATGAATGAATTACTTGTTACAAATATGATGAGTGTGCACTTGGTTGATCCAAAATCCTTACAGATATAAAGAATCATATCATGTGACTCCCAAATTAGAGCTAGAACACTGAATTCTTGCATTCTACATCAAGATTTGACACATTTCGTAATGAAGAGATTTTATTGTTGTGTTAGCCTGCACTGTTCGTGCTTCCGAGAATCATACATCAATCAAGTCGCATGCTTTTCTAAGTTTGCTTTTTGCGCTTGAGGAGAAAGGTGAAGCGAGAGCCATTCGATGTAAAGCTTTCTATATGTATGAAGAGTGTAATGATGAAATCGTATTATCATTAACATCTACATATTCTACTCTCTCATGCAGGAGCCAGGAGCAGTGGTGGTTCTACGATAGGGACAACATGGCCGTGAGACTTGTTTTTAAATCCAGTCATCCTGACCGATATGAGTTCACTTTAGTGTACAGATAAAACCGTAGGAAATTTCGATTCTCTGGGCCGATTTGTCGATTCTTAATTTTTATGAATTCCGTGTGTATAAATTAAGAACTGTTATCGTTAGTGGAACATTTGAGTTAAGAACGGAATTCAGAGTAGATAAATGTGTGTCTTCAAAATACGTCAGTATCATAAAAATGTCTTGATTTGGTGTGAAAAAATAATGGTCTCCGTAACTTTAAAGTCCTATCATAAAAATTCGTAGACTCGCCACTGACGGTACCTTCCCAACTTCAGCCTCAAGTGTATACACGACGAATGAGTCGAGATGGGTTAAATTGTAAATCATTGCTGCTAGTTCATTACTTTTCAGAAGCCCGATGGTAATTATTATTTCAACTCCTGCTTGATTTCAAGTATATTGAGTTCAGTACATTGAGTTACTTGTAATCGACTATTTTCTTTACTCGCGATTCCAGGATCCTTTTATCGATTACTTTTAGTGAGCTTGTTAGATTTTTTAATGTTTCCGCATTTTGTCGTGATCAAATGTGAGTTACTTCCTGCGAGTCACTTCGCAACACTTGATATGTGGGATCATCCAGTACGCGATTCTTCTTTTGACTTAAAGGGGAATTGAAATTCGGACCTAACTCAAGAAGTCTAGTTTCTTGCGAGTGCGGAATCCTTGTAGAGTGAACAAGAACAGATTTGGAATTTTGGATTTGAAATATGTGTTAATAAATATGTGTTTTAGTAGTTACCGAGTCCGAGTCCGGTTGGTTTCTTGAATTCGTTTTTATTCTCTGGGTTTTTTTTACTACTTGGGAAATCCACCTAACCGAAGCTAGCTAACGTTACAACAATTATCCAGGGATACGGGGAGTGTAGATTCTGCATAATTCTGCATCTTATTCCACCGGCCTCTGCTTGAAGGACATACCTTCGTGTTTAGAGTAAAATTAAGAATATCAAATAAATTCTTTCCGTTGTTACCATCGAAAATTGAACGAAAGGTTTGGGTGAGCTTTCCCATTAGATTATGCAGGATGGCCAAAAAGCATTTCAAGCAACGATGAAGAAGTCAATTTAGTTTTACGACTGACCAGACTTTCACGTATTGAAAGAACGATAAGGAAAAGAACTTGAACGTAAAGTGTATATCCGCTTTAAAAGTTAAGTGCTCGACTGATGATAATTTATGTACAGAAGCTGGTACAGAGTCTGGCCTTGTGATAACTATATACTCCCCCCTGCGTAGCTTTGTAATAGTACTTGGTGTAACTTTCTTTTATGGATTCTACTGAACTATGCTTAAATAAGGGATCATAAAGGTCAATGCCCCAGTACAGTGTAGTTAACTAGAGCTAAACGTAGACATCGTTACCTCAAAAAGAATACACCCTCATTTCATAGTCTGAAATAAATTTTCTGTTCAGAATAGTTTCTGCCAGAGATAACATCCACGCATTACGGACTTCTTTTTAGTGTCAAGTAAATACTTGTATTCATACTCGTGGAACAGAAAGGCTTTCTCCTTACAAATCCGAGTTTTATTGTAGAAGCCAAACTACTGTTTC
>JAQGCA010004255.1:0-10585 GCA_034698945.1 Protaphorura quadriocellata
CTCTATACCCTCTTAACCACTCTCTATACCCTCTCAACAACTCTCCCATGTCCTCACCTCAATCACTCACAACCCGCCTAACTCCCACCCAAAACCTAAGCTGCGGCGCGAAGCGCCGCAGGTTTTTTTAATAAACACTGCACTGTAGTTCAAAGTACTCCAAAGTTTGCAACTACGTACCGTAGATGACCAATTAGACGCCCACGCGTTTATTTAAAAGCGGCACTAGCCGACCCATAGTTTATTTGAGCACTGGGTGATTTGAACTACTAGATCTTATGAAACACACCTCTTGACCCGGCGTTTAATCGGACCCAGGCGTCTAATAGGTCATTTACGGTAACTGTGTACAAATCGGCCCAGAGTAGTACCGAATATCGGATATTCACTGTTCGGTCATTATCCGACCAAATAACAAAAAAAAATTTTCGTATTTCCGTTAGCATATCTCTGTTTGTCTAGATTCATGTTATCCCCATTTTAAGAAAATAAATTCAGACAAAACCCAAACGAATCCTGTGATACTCGATTCGTATTTGCAAATAATTTGAAATGTATTGACGTCATTTAGAGGAACATTGCTTCGGAGTTCTGGTCATCCCTCATGTCATGACATACTTGAAAAAATACTGGAGTAAGTATTTCATTATAGTGCCAAAATGCGCAATATAACAGACTCGTTTTAAGATCGGGCTAGTGTGTTCCCCAGGCCCAGGGCTAGAATGTAATAACGCTTAAATTAATTTCAGAAAGCAAGCTGTGTTCGTCAAACACTTAACATGTGTGTGCTTAAATGAAATTTGAAGTAAATCATATGTATACGTAAGACAAAAACATGAATTTGGGTGCTTACGTATGTTACATTATTCCAGTCTCATTTTTTAATTAAATTTGCAAGAGTTACTACGAACGGAACAACAAACGTGTATCAGGCGGGACTTAACGTCGGAAGGTATTTACTTGAAACTTAAGATGGCTGGCAAATCTCTAGAATTCTTAAATGAATGTACAGGGTGTAACCTAATACCCGAACCCTGAACTAAAAAGATTCAAGATATTTTTTTATATCTTTACGGTTGATTCGATGCTTTTTTCTGTCCGGGCCTGGGCCGGTTACATGATCAATCATCTCATGCTAATTCCATAACAAATTATTAAATAGTTTTACAGACACAACCCTGTATGTTTCTTTCTGTTTCCTTCAGGGAAAACTACTATTTTACTACTTCTGGAATGGACATGGAATTGGAATGAATCAGCATTAGGACCGTGAGAGTAGGAGAATGGAGATTAATAAGTCATAGCTTGTAGTGCATGTAAGCTTACTTCTTAATACTATGAGAGTTCCACTCGATTTATTATCGGAAGAAAAACATGTTTTCTCCGCTCAGGTTGTTCTTTTATTTATTGAACGACTGCTTTCATGTAGTTTTCAACTTTTACAATAGAAGTCCTTGGACAAATACGAAAATGTGGAAATGCCGTCTTTTTGTATATACACAACGTATATTTAAAGTACCTATAAACTTTATCAATTTCAATTTCAATTTTATTCACTCCAATATCTAAAAAAATAAGTATTTTTACATATATCAGGTGTCAACTGTGATAAATATTAAAGAAACTTGAGTGTTTTCAGAAGGGGTTTCACGACTCTCACAAAAGACAAGACAGCATAGAATTTTATGTGTTTCACTTCACAATCAATACCGATGACATTACGATATATATGAGTTTACAAAACATTTTACAATCGTTAAATTCACTTCCTAACATTTTTACGGAAAATGCAATTCTTTGACTGTTTCCACGAACCAAATGATAAACATTTGATACTTTCTAAATTCTGGTGCATAACCTTAACCCGTAACACTTAATTTTTCAGAATTTCTCATACAGCCAAATACGAAACCCGTTTTCTCGCTCCCCGAAAATATACGAATTTTAAACGAATTTCATTGCTGGGAATAATCAATATTGACTTGAGCACTACCGCAATTTATTCATTTGATTATTTAGCCATTCGAAACTATATCAAAATTGAAGATGTCGTTAAAATTGAAGTTTTTGCAATGACAATCGAGTTAAATATTTTAACTTTAACTTTTTCGACAAAACCCGAAACTTTGAGAGTTTCCGAAACTGCATTCTACAAATAGCGCGATAGATTGCGTGCCTCGCTGCTACGTAATAGACTTATTGCAAGACCTAGTCGATTTTTTGCTGAGAAATATTTTGAGCAAACAACACCAAGCACACATGGAAGCTCTGAAGAACTGTTATTGTACGTTAGAGTTTGTTTGGAGTGAGTGTCAAACCTCTTTCAAATTTACTTAAGACGAGAAATATTATGGTTTCCAAAAAAAGTTCAACTTGGAAGTGTAGTCAAGTCTTATATTATAAGGCACGCCCTAGAGGGTCGGACGGATCATTTCTGACTGCGTAAATCCTTAATCTTAGTTTCTAAGGAACTAACCAAGGTTCAGCAGTTTCTCTTTCCAGCTTTTGTAAATCCTTTGGGAATACAAACATATCATTGAGAAGAAAATGCGTGCGGTCATAAGATTATTCTTTCATTCCCCCTTAAACGCACGTGGAATCAGTCAAAATGTCACGTGGAATGTTATTCTCCACGTGTCGTCAGTCATCACATTAAAAAATACCGGTTTCAGAATAAATAAAGTAACTTTTATTTTAGTCTAGTTAGTTAATAAGTACTTCTTCGCATAGAATGGGTCAACTATTTACTTCAGCTTTGTATTTGCGGAAATGATCTTAGAAGAAAGTCTTCAAAGAAATCCAAGCTAGGTCTATCTGAGGGAGAGACCTCCAGTCATACATTGAGACGCGATCCGAACATTATTGTACCAGTACAATTTATAATGGACTGACACTGTTCGATAGGAACTGAACACGTGAAACACACCGACGTCTTGAACAGAATGGGAATTTCGTGGAAATTCTTGTTAGACTAGCCATTACGTGCAGCTGTAGAAAATGTGTACAAGTTCCGATTTGCAGCAACAAAATCTTGGAATGGTAACCGCATCTGAATCAGAATTCTACTTTAGTCTGAAACAAAGAAGACGGATTTACGTACTAGAACTTTACAAGGAAAGCGCATTTCGTGTAATGGCCAGTTCGATCCTCCGTGGTCACCTCAAATCAGAGCACAAGTAGGAACGATTTTAACACATCGTGGTAGAAATATTGAAGCTTTGCACAATAATTTGCACAGTTACGAAGCTATTGCACAGTAATGTATCCCCTAAGAACAGCAGTCAAATTTTTGATCACTTGAAATGAATAAAACCGAACGTAGCTTGCGAGATGGTCTCCTTGTGGAAAGAAGACAATACATCTATTATTACCTATTGCCTCCGTGCGTCCAGTCCCTTAACGATTATAGTACTCGACTAAATTGAGCTTAACAAAGGAATGTTCTAATGCCACTTCGGATTTTCAATTGTTTCTCAAGAACAAAGAGCCCACGGGTGCAAGTCCGATATAATTAACGAATTCACTCGATACTGAGGATCTGCGCGTGCGGTCCGAATAGGACCATTGCGGATTCGGAGGCTTAATATTAAAAACAGGATTTATTGTTGTTCAACAAGGTTCAGCAAAGTACTTTTGAAAGGCTCAAGTGCTTACTTAATTATGACTAAAACTGATTAAAACATACGATACTCTGGAGTATCAATTAATCTCCAGGGTGGTGCATAATGTACGCCGTTGGAATTTGCTGAAATTTTTAATTGTTGTAGCTCTTGGCACCCTGAGCAACTTTTGTGATGGTCCTACTCCCAAAAGTCTGACTGTTTGGCCGCTAGAAATACACGGGTGGGCATGTGCGATGGCGTACAGTGACTTTCACTTTAGCTTTCACTCTACGTCATCGCACATGTCCATCTGTGTATTTCAAGCAACCACACGGTTAGACTTTTGAGGGTAGGACCTTCACAAAAGTTGTTCAGGGTGCGAAGGGCTACAACATGCAAGGTATGTGCCCCTTCCTTTGAGCGTGTCAAAAATAACATGCACACTGGATGTCTCGCTTTGTCTGACGAATCCTACTTAGAATTTATCCCGAAATATATTATTGTCGTACTTCTTTCGACCAAGTAATAGGTTTGACAGTTAGAGAAAGTGTACATGTTTATGAACCACCCTGTAATCCCCTGTAACATCAAAGAGTCCGCAGAGTTCTAGAATCGGATTCCAGGTAACTAATTTTCATTTAAATTGGTATTAAGTGAATTAGTAGAGTGGTTGAATGGAAACGACTTTATTCTTGGAAATGCCCAATTTTCAACTCACATTTCAGCTTTCTCTTCTGGAAATTCAGAGATAAGGTGAAATTCCACTCAACCGGTTTTCGTAGATTTGCATATATTATATTGTAAAGGTATTTGGATTGATGGATTACTCGGTTTAGTGACGCACGTGAAGTATTAAAATCTCATTAAGGGGGACGCTGAAGCTTAAGTACTTGTACTGCTTCTGATACTAACAAAACAAGGTGCTTGTCGACAACTCAGCCACTTGATATTCTGAACAAGAACTTGGGCTTTGAACCCGTGAATCTCCGCCCCTTGACGATGTTATCATTTGAAAATTCTGGAAGGGTACAATGTTGTTCGTATTTTATTAGATTTGATTGCCTATTTCAAATCTGAACATCATCCACTCCTTCTGGAGGCCAGACGGGCAAATCACGCGCTGCAATTCACAATTAAATGCGTTTTTTTCAAAAATAAAACATTATTTACTTCTGAACAAAACAATGCAATTAAACTAACGTCTAATTTTTTGGTGATCAGTGATCGATATTTTAACACGTGAAAGAGGACAACCCGCAAAAACAGATGCCGGATGCAAATTGCGCGATTTCTACCTATAAAAATTCTGAAACCCCCAAATTTTCGAAGTTAAGAACTTCTTAGATTCAACAAAAATGGATAAAAAGGATGTTATTTTGTGAACATGTAAAATATGGATTGCAGAGAGACAATAATTTTGAACCATTCTAGATGCACTCGATGAGCTTACCAGGTAGAGGGCTTATAGTCGAACGAACGAACTACAAGCTTACTGCTTGAAATCCTTACCAAATATTCAATTTCATAAAAATATTATACGTTCCACATTATACCCGGATTATTTTCAGCTTTACTGGAGCCCACTTTGGCTTTGATTGATTAAGTTTTTTTAAGTCTAGAAGACCAGTATGTTCGAAAAGACAAACCAATTTTGTTAGGTTAGATTGCGAGGCTTCAAAAACGGATCAGGATAGTTGGATCCATTTCGTAATATATAACGCAGTCTACCACGGCTTTATTCACCATTCATCATTTTTGATGAATGATTTTCTCTTCAGATTTTATGAATAAACAAGCAATGAAAACGCGTGCGAGTTGATCAAGTCTAACAATTTTACGATAATCCCTGAAAGAGAATATTTTATGCACGTTTGTGGAGAAAATTATAAACTCCAAAGTTATTCATTCTGAGGTTTTAAAAAAATTGTAGAAAAGCATATTTGAAAAAAGTTATGAGAACACCTCAGTGGAAACAATGCAGTCAAGTATTTTAAAAGAGAAGTAATTTTTTAGAGTTTTGGAGCCAAACACCGAATAAGGGATAAATCTGTATTTCTCAAGAATTCTATAGTTTCTTCCGCGCGAATACTTTTGGAAGGTTTACCAAGTTGGAATGATTAGAGATTTACTTACATATCCTCAGGACAATACAATGGATACTCCGATCCGTTTGAAGCAGTAGCGTCCATTTTGCGAACTTGCTCTCTACACTTTCACTTACAATGGAGTACGATTTTGATTCAGATTCCAAATCAGAACTCGTTCGTTTTAAAAATTGTAATTTTTCACAGATGTGTCGCAGCAACACAATTATAATTTCTGTTAATTCTGGAGTAAATTAGTTTCCAATCTCCGAGAACGTTCATAGTTATTCCAAGTCTTTAAGAAATTCTGATTACCCCATCCAACTCCACACACTTTCATCGTCACAAATTATTTTTTACCAAGCCGTATTCACAACTTTTTCTTCGTTTGTCTTGTATTGTCCGAAATGTCTACACAAGCACTATTGGAGTTTGGTGTCATTGATAGTCTTAAAGTCTAAAAATGATGATTCTTGTTTCACAATTTGGATTAACTGCACGGATTCGACCAACAATTTCAATAAAGTATTACTGATATATTTTTGTTGAAATTTTGTTTAAATAATTTATGGCGTGAGTGGAATTCATTCTATTCAATCCACTATTTTCCTTCCAGCCTGAAGCGGTGGCAAGAATGCAGTGGGGTAGTCAAAATATCGAAATCTAGCCCGTGCTTTGGTGTGGATGGTTTCGACTCCGGCTGGAAAGTGAAAGCTTTTGGGAAAGGACGCTGAAAATATTATCTTTCACTTTCCCGACACATAGGAAATGGGGAAAAACTTTTACCCCAGTCCGAAATTCGGAGTTTGTGCTGTACATCTCACTGCATCAGCCCTGGAATGCAAGACACGAGTTGCTGTTCCATTCCAGGAGAGTAGAGTCCACTGTGTAAGCTCAGAAAAATTCAAGCAAATTTCTACTTTGTCTAAGTAAGTAAGAGGGTGGACCATAATCACCATAAATACGTCTCGAACATTGTTCCAGTCATCAGACAGCAGCTATCGTGACCGGATCAAAGTAAGAACTGGCAAACTATCGGCTGTAGTCCGTTTTATCCTTATCTAATAAAAAAGGAGAAATTGAAATGTGTATAGAGCTAATTATTAAACAACGTTTAAAATAAATATTTTTTTTTACCATTTTGAAATTCAGAAGCTGGTAGGTAGTTTGTAGTATTTCATATCCAGTGTCTTTTTAAGAATAAATATTCGAAAGATCACACTGACACTTTTGTATTTAGTCATTTCAAACCCCATGGCTATGAAATGGCGATATGAATGATCTTGTCGGCAAATATTGACTTGATCTACAAAAGAAATATGTGGACAATGCTGCAGAACTTGGACGTGAATGCACTCACTGGTTGGAATAAGCGGTCAATTTGTCAATGTGCCAATTATAGGTCCGCGGCTGTGGAGTAAAGAAATTATTTTATCTACTTCTGTCCATTTTAGTCAAATGCGAGAAGTGATCACATGAATCGGCGGCTAAACACGCCATGAATCATATTTCACCTGCGTAAACTGCTCTTATCTCTAATGTTGTTAGTCAATTGATTTGTTAGGTAAGGAATATAAACAGTGATCAACACTAAAATAACTTTGCCCACAATAATCATAAAAATATTATTGTGTAACACATAGTGTAGTAGTGTTGGATAATTTGCAGTCAAATTCACTCAAAATAATTATGTAAAGTAGTAATTGTCCAACTTCGACTGCAGCCGAGCAATAATCTGTCAAGCTTGGTCACAGCGGACACATGCAGGTATTGGCAATATCGAAAGAAGTTCGATATTCGACAACACCTATTAATGAACACCTGACAATATATTACGTTCAGGATACATTTGTTTTCCTTACGGTATTATTGGAATCATGTCAAATCTTTCAATGACGCAATTTTGTTTTCTTGATATCGTGTCAGTTGAAAAGTTCATTAACAAACACCTGCTGGCATGATCTTTGCCAGCCACACTTTATAGTATTAATACAATCTATCTGACCTTGACCTTGAATGACCAACCAATACATATGTAGATTGTATGTATTGTATTACGTCCACGCATATTGAGAAGGCCGATGAAACAACTGGGTCGGTTGTGACTCGATCTGATTTTTACGTGAAGGGAAGTCCCCTTCTAAACTTTTTTATGATATATTCGATAGACGATACTCGACCAGACGATACATTTCTCGAAGGCAATCTACGTTCTATTGTGTTTGAAAGGGAAAAATAATCCTTTGAGCAGACACGAGTCTTCTAACCCAGTAAAACTCTTATAACGTTCCGACACTTTGGATAGAATTTTAGTTTCAAAACGACCTTCAAAGTTTTCTTGACGCGATGGAGAATTGGCTCTATTATCGTATCGAGGGAATTTACATATCTCGGCTCGGGATAAAAAGAGTCGACACGTGATTTTCATGCAAACAAACTAGTGTAAGACTTTCTCACCATCACTACGTACACATCATCCATGGGGTAAAGTTTAGCAAAGGAATTAACCCCAGGGGATCGTTTCAACGAGAATAGAAATAAACACATCGGTTGAAGGCTTGCACGTGGCTGTAAAAAAATGCATAGTTTCAATTTTTCCATATTCTGCCCGTCAGTTGCAATTATCGTAACAGATTTTTTTCCTGCATTTTATTCCGACATTTAAATAATGTACGGTTGACTTAATCTCGCTACAATATGGGGATACAAATTAGTCTTGCCTATTCCCAATCCCGGTAAATGAATCCCTCGAGCAGGCTCGTTTGGTTTAACCGCAACCGCTCTAAAGAGTACCGTTGCTACAGATTTTCGCTTAATTCTGCACCTTCCCCAGCCCCCAGGTGATAGAGAAAGCTCATTCCAATTTCTTTACGAAAAATATCCCTGACCTCTCAACTTGGAGGAAATGCAAGTATGAACAATTTTTTTATATTTTTAAAAGGTCTCTAAGTACCCTATTTGCATTTTAGAAACCCCTCGTCTATCCTGAAGAAAATATGCTTACAAAGTTCTCAATTTGATCTACGAAGGCTCACCTTATATTGTGGTCGGATTTCTTGGCGTTTGTGAATAGTAATAGATACAAACCATCTAGTTGGTCTATGGAAGGCACCCCTAGTACTGGGAAGACCTCATTTCTAAAGTTAATGCACAGAAACTTGAACATTCCATAAACTGGGAAAGTTATACGACATTACAGGAACAGGGAACTTTCACCCGTTTCAGAGATTTTTTAAATTCTCTATCCTTTTACCAATTCTAAACACACATACTGATCATACTGAGAATTTATATTGACTCATTGTTCACTAACCACTTTCCGGGACTGCGCAATATGTTCTGCTTCGGAGCTTATCCTTGGATGACCTCAAAACTCAAATCGAAATGCCACTTCACTTCACTTTCCAGAAAACAATTATCGTTACGATTTGTAGCTGTACAGTGTCATTTCGTTCAAACGAAGTCATTTCAAAACCTGGCCATAAAATATGTCCGATAATACAAGAACACGCTTTGATCTTTTGCAGACAGGCATGATTACATTGGGACCATAAAATCAAAACAGATTAGCGTTGTTCGCTTGGCAATGTGACCATTTCCATTACAATGGCACATTTGGTAACAGGGAGTTGTAATCAGATGTAAAATTAAAATCGCTGAAAACCTTGATGCCGAATTAATATTCAGGCTGGTTGGAATTTTCCAGGAAAAGGATTTTCCATCCAGGATTTAGGCGGAAATGTACAAAATTTCAGTTCCATAGTAGATAGCACACTAGAGGTACCAGAACTGTACTTAGCCATAATTTTACTTCTCTTGTCCTCATGGTCCAGTCCCACACCTAATTTGTCTGTTTTTCACACCCTAGTGCAATATTTGGAAGTGTGTCTCATGTCATGTCGTCTGAAATTGACGTCAAAGGGATTCTCTTGGGTACTCTATTTTGGAATGAAGTCACGTAAAATATATGTACTCGGTACTGTCATCGAATTTCTTCACAATAAATCAAAAACATTGTGCCATGAAAGTCGTGTCCGTTGAATTGAGATTGAGTCCGAGGATGTAGACTTTGGCTCATGTCGTAAATATATACGAACATGATTCGATTGGTTTAGTGTTTGACATGGCGTGACATGACATGAACCCCTTCCATTTTGTGGTTGTGTATCTCAATGATGTGCATGGCATTGTCCAGCTTCCCATGTCTGTCGTTTGGAATGACCGAATGACCTCCAATGGTCAGTACAAACACAATTCGGTCGGCAAACATTGACATGGAACAAAGTCTGGGAAGTCTGTATCTTGATTGTACAACTCCGACGAGGGATGTACTCTAGGTTGAACGCCGGATTTGAAATGCCGCTTTTATCAAATTGAAGTGACTGCTTGGAGACGCATTCGCATTCGCACTGTACTACTCATCTCAATCCGTAGGTACTAACAATTTTGATCCATTCTTTACTTTCTAAACTTATTAAATTTTTGTTCGACTTTTCAGGGCACGTATTAGAGTCCATATGTCGGAATTCTACGAATTGTACACTTTTTAGTTATATCCGCACTGCAGAGGCAGAGGCGTGACAATTGTAAATGTCTTCTACAATCAAACTGAGATGCATCCCTCGTTCATACTACAATCGTAGACGGTCTTATAATTGATTAGCTTTTGTCATTATCGTTACTGTTTTGGACAGACTAATGAAATGTTTATTAATTGGGTCAATAAAGGCTTAATCATCGGATGAGCACACACAAACAAGACTATCCATTTTATAAATTCGAATAATCCTGCAATACTACAATATTTATGTAAAATTCCAAGTTCGGCTCTATAGACTAGACAAGTGTATGACTTTCATGAGCTTAGAAAATTGGAAGAATTTTTTTGTATACTGCATT
>JAQGCA010004256.1:0-10585 GCA_034698945.1 Protaphorura quadriocellata
TGAGCAATCGGAGGAGATATTTTTCGGGCTGACAAATTTTGTCTAAGCATCTTGACTACTTCATTCGTGACTGGTTCTATCTTCAGTTTGCTTTTACAGAGTCAGACCATTATTCTACTAAGCTAATTTTGGTTAGTGTTTGCTTTGTTTACGATTCCTAATGCCCCTCTTGGCATGAATCTAATAAGAAGTTAGGCATTTCCTGAACAAATGTCTAAGTTGCATTTGCTTGGTAAAAGTTGTACATGCCCCCGACATGGAATAACTTTTGCTAAGCAAGTGTGCAACTATTTGTGATTTTGTGTGCTGAATCTGACTCCTATAATCAGAAACCGATTCGAGTATGCATAGAGCAGCTTGATCAGCTCAACTTAAAAATTATTTCTTCTTGCGTTTCCAAATGACAATATCCGACTGATACCTATGAGTGCCCATGTGACGCATTTTTAATGCGTCGCAATGTTATCTCTGAATTTTTGACAGATGAGATGACGTATGATGTCCTCAACGCCAAAACGGAGATGTTATGAACTTCGTTTGCCAAACGTAAACGTCTCAATTTTCAAAGGCATTACACCTACTTCGTATAGGAGAAGACAAGGTGTATGAACGTCAATTCTGTCGACAGGAATTACCACGATCATATATTGGTCGAGGATTTATCACAATTAATTACAACCACCATACTCAGTTGCACAAATATGGATTCCGGGTGCGCTACGGTATTTACCGTGCGTAAGATATTACGAACGTTTATTACCATGCAGGGAATGAGACTCTTTTTGTATGCGTGAAGATTCCTTTCGTTAGCACATAACAAATTTAATTTGTGGTAAACTTTCTCGGTAATTCAGAATGTGCAGGTAACATCAGTGAACCGAGATCGCTTAAATCACCAGGCTATCCATTCTTTACGATTCAAGCATGAACTGTACGTGGGTTGTAACAACACCGGTTGGCAAAGTAGTTAGGTTCAAGTGAGTCTTCTATTTCATTGTGTGTTCGTTTTTTTGCAATTTCACAGATCACACATTTTTCGCAATTCCCTGTAGTTATCAAATTTTGTCTCCCACGTTAGAGATAAATGTGTTTCCTCATTATCGAGATTAGGAAAACCCGTTAATCGGAGACCTTAACAATTACTCGGATAAATACGCGCTAGTACTTGAATGAATTTTTGCATTCCTCTCTAATATAGCATTATAGTCTTAGTGCATTTATTTGTAATTTGTAATTTATAACATCTTATACAAAATTGGTCATGCAAACCAATGTTTATATTATCCATGATATCCGTTTAGATTACTAGTTAATGATATTGCTGGCACGCCGTACCCGGTTAACTGTGTTTAGAATTCGATTCACCTGTGCTAAGAATATGTGCAGTTGTACTAAAGAGATCTTGGTCAACCCGAATTTCTCTTTACTATTAGCATTAAATCTCTGGGCCTCGTGATGTTGTTTAATAATTACGTCATATATTTATTAATTAACGGAGACAGCATCCTCGTAAGGTCATTCCGCTGCCCGGGTGGTGATGATATACACAATTAGTCAGATGAGAGTTGAAATAATGTAATAATTGTATCAATGTTAAGGCATGAGTAGGTTTAATCATATGTGCAAAGCAGTGTTAGTTACTTGGTTTAGTATTAAAATAAACAGAATCCGTATTGGTAGCGATAGTTGAACATCGTCATATTCATTAAAGTCGGCTTTGTCATCATAATTAACAGATTGTAATTCGTGTAAATGCTTTTTAACAAGTTTTTTAAATCTACTGTAATTTGATACATTTCTAATGTAATCTGGTAGATTTAGTCAAATATTAGAAGCCTGATTCTAAAACAGTCGTCGACCAAATTTTGATTTAGCGTTAATATGGAAATGATAATAAACTTTGCTACGCGTAACAGTGGTGGATACGACCTTACACGAATATTAATTATAAGATGCGTATTATATAACGTTATTTTATATTTAGTTTCCGAGTCTATCATACAGTCTAATTAAAGTAGTGTAATTGTACTAGAATTAAAAAGTTATATCAACTCTTTCGTTCTGTAATCAAGATGTGCTTAAATTACTAAAGTCGGTAAATCGGACTTAAAATCACATGAACAATATTTCATTATTGTTATTTTCGAATATTTTAGTATTCAAAAAAATGCGGTTTTTAAAATATACTAGCTTTTGTAAAATTCCAGAGAATGAAATTAACCTTCAAACCAAGGTTAGTCTTGAATCAGAATAAAAGAAGTTTACTTTAACTTCTTGACAAATAAATTATTTTCCCACTTAATACAAATATGACTGTAATTCATAAACTGCTGTTTATTCGTCAGTGCAGGATCACCGAACTACTAAGTTTGACTAATTTTTTTGGCCTCCAAGTCTTGTGCATAGTGGTAGAAACACGCTTATGCGGAATATATCTAGTAGCCTGTAATTTTAGTTAGTTAATTTTAATTTTGAAATCAACCGCAATCAAGTTATTTAATATTTTGAAGTATCATTTAATCTCTGAAGTGTACAAGAACGAAACTGTCAGGACGACAGTCATAACTAATGCTCATTCTTTTTATATTAAGTGATTTTATACATGTGATTTCGTATAATAATTTATTGCGGAATAAGAATTCCGCAATACATATTCGTATCTTAAACAATACATATTAGTATAACCGCTATTTTTTTCCTAGGACTCCTTCAAGAGAATTTAACTCAACAATCATTACGTAGAGACACCATCAAAATTTGGTTCCTTTTTAATAATAAGTCAAGTTTTAGTTTATTGATTTCAATTAGATTGTTCGACACAGTTCTGAGTTTCTCCTTCAGCAGAGCATTTTCATCGGAAGCAGATTCCAGCTTTGTTTCCAGTGCCATACTGTGAACAATAACATTATTATCATTATATTAGCAATTCAAACCTCAATTTTGCAAAAGACGCTGGTTGCACTTACTTTTGTGAAACCATGGTTTCAACGTGTTGCCTGATATCAGTAACCACTGTTGACATCGAAGCGTAGGTTTCAGCAACTTCTAAGGCGGTAAAATTAGTTAAGTAATCGAGACTAGTTACTGCACCAGATGAAACATCGGCAAGGTCACTTATAAATATTCAGTGTTAATTAGATTGAATTTTTATGTTTACCCCAGGCATTATTCTTAGTCAGAAAATGAGTTGTCAGCATTATCAATTGAAACTGGGAGCATAACGTTTGTGTCGGATCTAGGAATCGAACCCATAACTTTTGTTCATCGGACCAAATGCCTAGCCTCTAACATATCCGGTCCGCAACATCCGGGCAAAATATTTTACTGGCAAGTCGAACACAGGCTAACTACTGTCTATAATCTTGGCGAATGGAGAACCCATTTTTAGTGATTACCCGTGCGTTATTACTTCTCAAGTAATGAATTACCAGAATTATGAGATGGATACTGAGCGTAAAGAATTAATGTCGAAACTGAGAAAAGAATCGAGGACTTTAGCTCACGGGACTACTTGCCTTGCGTTCATAGGCGTCAATAATTTGTAATCTGCCGCTTTGGATTAGGCAGTAGAAGCATTACTTTCAATTGGCATTTCAAGTTGGGCGTTTTATTTTTTTCCTTGAGTGCTGCGAATTTGTGTTACTTGCGGTTTTACTACGTTTGATAATCGGATAAAAATTTACGTTACGGACATAATACTGGGTTAGGACATCCAAATCTCTTAAGCTGTGATTTTTGAATAATTTGGAACCACCAAGCCTTTAACCGATTCTTTCCAAGTCTCTTCAAGTGTTTTGAAAAAAAAATTTGCACCTCCATACATTAAGAGTTCCCTGCCAAATCTTCAGTAATGTTCAGTTACAAAGTGAATTTGAAACGGCAGCCACGCCATCTCTCCGCACCCTACAAGCAAACGTTCTAGGCCTCTCCCGTCACTGGCTTAACCACACTCAACTCCTCAACCTCTGCTAGTGCCCATTATGAAGGGTGTCAACCACTCCAAACTGTTCACTACCAGCCTCCAGGAACGCAATATTTCCAGGACGAACTAGTTAGATTCTACAATAAGTTTAAAGATTTTGGCTCACCAGTGAGATGATCCGATGACGTTGCCTCTGATGGACACGATGGAGGGCACCTAGAGTATTTGCTTTTAGTCTCGGAACAGTAATTTAATACAGCTTCGCGTGTGTCACCGACATTAAGATTCTGTGTTTTCGTGTTGGTTGCAAACACGTCATCCAGTTTTGACACCTAGAAAATATATTTTGTATTGATTCCGTGAGTTGTCTAATCCTTTATGTTTGTATTTGTACATACATGTTTGGATTGCTAATACAAAACGCAAATTGCAAACAAATTTAGTCATGATTAAGTCACAATTACCAAATTATAGCTCGTCAGTCGTGTAATTATTGTATTTCACTTGTATCGAAAAATGTGCAATAGTGGTAGTAGAAAATAATAGAAACAAAAAAAAAATTTGCTAGCCAGTGGTAAGAATAACAATTTCGCAACCGCTACCACCGTCAAGTATCGCCGGACAGCTCTGCTATTAAAAATGAGCAATATTACGAAAAGGGAAATAATTGCTTGGGTGTCTTATACAATAAATATGATATGAATTTTGCGGTATGAATACGATCGTATTTACATTTTGTTGTTTTGCGGTTTAATCTTCCTGCCTTTGATGTAAATCGTCGTAGCTACGCCAAAATCCAAACAAACAGTATTCTTATTTTCGTGAACACCTGTAGAAGGGTCATAAGGAACTGCTAACAATGGAAAAAAATAGACTAGGCAAATTACCTTAGCAATAGCTGATGGAAATTCGCGTAGGAGTTCTGTAATATGACTTGGAGTGTTGACAACTGATTGGCTTCTGGAGGCTTCATATTCGAGTGTTAGATCAAGAGGTTCGTTACTCCTACAGGTTTGTAGAAATTTGTATAATCCTAAGTCGTTATCTTTTTGAGCGTAGGAGTTTGATCCAAAGAGAGGACCGTGCAAGTTAGTCTTTCTGACTTGCGTGTTCAATTTAAAGACGTCAAATGTCTCATGAGCCACAAGCCTGTACACCACGGACGTTAAAGTTTGGCCTTTCCTGTAGGTACATTACCAATGTCATTAACATGTTCACGATCATGTAGAATTGATGTGTACGTGGGATTCCGTTAATTTTGAATATAAAACAGATGTTTTGATTGTGCGCGAACGGGCCTCACACAAATAGATAAATAATTAGCCAATGATGACTAGTTTAGCCTTCTTCAACTGAGTCCGTTGCTAGTCCGGACAACTTAGGTATTTGTTAAGGAGGAGGTCTAGGGGAACAATAAGGTACTGCCAAGCTATCTAGATCATGCCGACTAAGCCAGTGGTGGCCCATTGCGGAACTTAGGTATTTTGTCGAGACCAAAATATTAAAGGAACATAGAAATATCAATCAAGATCATGATGGTGACTTTGGATCGGTGCGGTTATAGCTGACCTAAAGACATGCATTAGACCTGGCGTGCTGAGAACTATCCTATTGTTCATCCAAAAAATGTTGCGCTGGATTTACTGCAAACTGTGAGCATACTCAACCTGCGGGCTGTAGCACATAATTAGTGTGTATTTGCGGTCAGGGGTATTTTTCTTTGGTTGAATAGCTATCAAAAATGCTCGACGTCTCAAGCGCTACATAAACCGCGCCGAACCATTATTTTGTCACCGGTATCCGTTGACTGGTTAGGTCTTACCTCCTGGTCCTGGCGCTGGCCTGTTCATCCTTAGCTGGATTGAAATCAACATCAATAAGTACAGTGACACTTCCGGCATTTAAGTTCACCGATTCCGAGCATGCGTTGCAGCTGGCCAAAAATAATGTAATATTCGGATTATTGTTAAAATCGGTCACGCGCTTGTCCCTCTCCAAAGGTGCTGTGCTTCCATCTATTCTTCTATATTTGACATTACTGCATAACCGCATAAGATAAGTTTCAATGAAGTCCAACGATATCAAGTATTCTGAATATACGATGACCTTTTTATCGCATCGCCGAGCGTTTCTTAATATTCCGAACACAACTGCGAGTTTACTTCCGTGTGACAGTATGCCAGGTTCATAATTCTCGAACGATTTATCACTCCAAATTTGGTCGCCATGTAAGTCTTCACGGCTGATGATATACTCCGTAAATGAAATATCGGGGTGCAGTGTCAACTTTGAGACCAAATGACCGACGGACATTACATTACACCTTTGTGGAATTTGGTAAGTTGACCCCGCAAGCAGTAAATTCGAAAGGTACTCCTGGTGCATGGAACGTTGGATATCGCTCAACTTAATAAAAATAATCCAATCCTCTTTATTTTGTGATTGTGTGAATGATGCGGGCGATCTACAAATATGTGCTGAAATAATTTCCTTCACGACATGAGTAGGACCAACCGAACAATCCTGATGGGCAATTTCATACTTCTGAAAACCTCTTTTAATCCTTTTTTCTATAAGGTGGCGAACCATTCTCGTACTACCCAGAATCCCGGGGTTCGCCATATCAGACAAATTCAGTATATCGAATATGTGATTTTGCAGTGGAGTTCCTATAAGAAACTTACATTGTACACTCTGTATAGGATCAGACTTCGAAAGGAACGCGCTAAGCAACGGTATCGAGCAGCATAGACTCAACGCGCCGGCGTCGACTCGCATGATAAGATAACCTATACATTAAGACTCGTCACATCGTTATTTCGACTCCGTTCACCCTCGAAGCACCAGGCGAGTACACAATTGTGTACTCCCTTGTTACTTTTCAAAACTGTTCAAAAAACGGCATGAAGAGACGCCTATAAATAAATTTTCTCTTAAAGAAACAGGCGAAAAATAACTTCTTTCGATAAATCAGTCGATGCCGCCTTTTTTGCTATAATTTTTTTAAATCTTGTTAAGCCCGTTAAGGGAAAGGCGACTTTTTGTTCCGAGGATATTTTGGTAAAAAAAATCAGAATCAGAACCTGCAGCAATAGCCTATATGTCACACTTACACTTAAAAGAGAGTATCCAGGAAAAATATTTGCTTGAGCTTTTTGGATTTACAAGCAATTAGAATAAGTACCCGAGTAACTAGGTATATTGAACTATCTTATTGTAAATATATTCGAGCTAGTACTGTGTCACTTAAGCGACGGCGGTATATAATTGTGCTGTCAGTATAATGCAGAACCATACGCAATGAGAGATATTTGCCCTCTAATGTTGGAGAGATATGCGCTCCTTGAGAAACGCACTCCTAAGGTTGGAGATATGCCCTTCTTGAGATATACTCACCTTATGCTGGATAGATATGCCCGTCTGATTTTAGAGAGATATGCCCTCCTAATGTTAGAGAGATATGTGCTCCTAATATTGGAGAGATATGCCCTACTAATGAGGATAGACATGCCCTACTAATGTTGGAGAGAAATGCCCTCCTAATGTTGGAGATATATGACTTACTTTAGATTTGCCCTCCTAATGTTGGACGTTTGCCCGAGACATGCTTTGCTAATGTTTCAGAGAGCCCTTCCAACGTTCAGAGACAGGTCTATTTCCTCATTTTCATCACCCCCGTCTCATAACGTTTACGAAGCAGTTATGCTTTCACAATAACTCCATTGCATTCGCAATTTTCGAGAGATATGCACTAAATGAATCATGCTTTCCTAATATTCAAGGAATATGGCCTCTTTCTGTTATGCCATCGTTATGGCGGAGGGATATCCAATTTACCATTCGCTGCAGCCACTTGACGATTATCGAAATCCTCTCCACCAATCTCATATCCCTCTCAAACACACCCACTTTACCACTATTTACACACTCGTAACTACAATTACTAACATCTCCAACTCATTATATTAACATATCATTCACCCAAAACTTTTACGGGCTATCACCCAGACGCAGCTGTTTATTCATTTTATTTTAACACCTCATTGAAATAAATTGACTACATTCAGCAATATTACATGAATAAATAGGACGCATGTGCACATACATAATCATGCACACATCGCCATGTGTAGTGCCACCATCATTCCATCATGCTTACTGTTTTCTGCAATGTCAATTGCAACAATTGTTAGGAACACGTGAATTTCCCCTCCATGATCATATCTTTCGAGGGACAGAAAACCTTATTTAATAGACCATGTCATCAGGGCTGGTAATCGGAATTTTTGTTTCCGATTCGATTCCGATTATTTTTTAGATCATTAAATTATTTCGATTCCGATTATAAATTCCTATTCTAATTATTTTAAAATTTCGATTCCGATTCCGATTATTTTTTCGATTCCGATTCCGATCATTTTTTCGATTATTAAATTATTTTGATTCCGATTCTAATTCCGATTCTGATTATTGCAAACATTTCGATTATTTTAGATTCCGATTCCGATTCCGATTACCACACATGGCCTTCAAAAACGCCTGACTTGCACTGATTGTGAACACGAAAACAAAATATCCACACACTTTTGCCGAAATTGGACAACTTTGACTGCAAATTTGCACTATTGGAATCGGAATCGTAAAAGCGCAAATAAATGCGAATTTAGATTCCGATTCCGATTATTTTAGAATTTGGATTCCGATTTTCGATTCCGATTATCAATTCCAATTCCGATTATTTTAAAATTTCGATTCCGATTGTCATAAAAATTTTGATTATTTTTCGATTACGATTCTGATTCCGATTCCGATTACCAGCCCTGCTTGTCATAATTAGCTCATTAGTGCACCGATGCAATGCTGTTTTTCAGACCACTATAGTCTTGTCTGCGTGGCATACTGGTTCTTTGCGATGCGGTGCAATGCAGAGAACCAGTATGCACTCGGGACATAAGGATTTACTGATCCTACAGGAGAGCATGGGTGACTAAGCAGTCGCGTCATATATTGCCCAAACTTCGGTAGCTTTCTGACGCGACGCCCACTTCACATATGTCGTACCGTCGTAACACAAAATGTTTTTTTGCACATGCATGTAATTTGTAATATTAATTATTGCTACACAGTTCGACATATCTTTGCCGGGCACTTGCGTATGAATCCGCTAGTGATCAGTAGAAGAAGGCGGCGAGCCAACCGTCCCTATACAGAGTGATTAAGACAGGCTTTGTTGTCTAACTATAGTCAGGACCCATAGCCTTGGAATACATATTGCAAAAATATATATATAAGGAGTAAAACCTAATATGCTTCAGGGGTACATACCTCTGAAGCATATTAGGTTTTACTCCGTACATATATAATGTATACGAGTACCGCATCGTAGATGACATCAGCACGATTGTGTTCCTAAAGTTTTTAAATAAGATGTTTCACATTGTAGTTATTTATGAAACACTATTTGGTCGTTAACTTAAATCTAGAATTACCCTCAATAATATTTTAATGTGTTGGGTGAGAAATACCTTCTAAGCATCAAATGTAAAAGAAACCAAAATTGGTAAGATCAATATCGTCCGTTAATTATAGTTCAATATGTAGTGTAGAGGGACCATCCTCATCCGTCTTGCCATTGCTATGTCTATGTGTTGTATCTACTCTCCTCGTCGCTTTTGAAACTTATTTACTTCACTCTATGAGTGGGTAACCCATGGCACGTAGCTGCGGTTAAATTCGTTTGCCAGGTAGGTCGGTCTACTGATAAAGATGCGTGGTCACCAGGCTAATTATTCCCACCTTTTGTAAAATCCGTTGCTCACTATACGCCAATGTTATAAACAATTCAAGAACATCCTGGTATCCAGTGCAGGTCTCATGTGTGCAAAATTACGAAACCCAATTTCTCTGATTGATCTGGCATAGATTGGACTAGAATTGGATTAATCTGTATTTTTATTTCTGTTGTCCAATCGACCTGATACAAAGCTATGATGGAGAAGTACTATTCTCCACGACAGGTTTCATTGTAAAAAACCTGCGGCGCAAGCGCCGCGGCCTTGGCCCGTTTGCGGGCTGTGAGTGATTGAGGTGAGGTTTCAGGTCGGGTCAGGTTGCCGTAATTTTAGTTTTTGACATATCAACGATAACCTAGATGTTTGTAAATGTTACAGAGATGAGACATAAAAAGTATAACACTGTAATGTTACGAAGATGGGACATAAAAAGTATGACACTGTAATGTTACAGAGATGGGACAAAAAGTATGACACTGTAATGTTACGGAGATGGGACATAAAAAGTATGACACTGTAATGTTACAGAGATGGGACAAAAAGTATGACACTGTAATGTTACAGTGATGGGACATAAAAAGAATGACACTGTAATGTTACAGAGATGGGACAAAAAGTACGACACTGTAATATTAGGGAGATGGGACAAAAAGTATGACACTATAATGTTACAGAGATGGGACAAAAAGTATGACACTATAATATTGGAGAGATGGGACAAAATGTATGACACTGTAATGTTATAGAGATGGGACAAAAAGTATGACACTGTAATGTTACAGAGATGGGACATAGAAAGCATGACACTGTAATGTTACAGGGATGGGACAAAAAGTATGACACTGTAATGTTACAGAGATGGGACAAAAAG
>JAQGCA010004257.1:0-10579 GCA_034698945.1 Protaphorura quadriocellata
TGCTTTTCCATTTCTGTCTACTTAAATGTAATTTTAGTTAATTACTTTCAAAATTTCTCCGTGTATTTGTAATTATAAATAATTGCAATCACAAAAAAAAATGTAATTTGTAATTAGTTGCATTTTTAAAGTAATTGACTCAAGTCTGTTAATGGGTTGACGCCTATACATGTGAAGACTACTTCAATTTCAACCTAATATACTAGTTAATAAGGACGAAAAAAAGGTATAAGAGAGGATTAGATTAATTCCAGATATGCGCCCAGTTCAATGAATCGGAAAATTGAAATATGTTCAGTATCACTAAAGTTAAGTTTATACCCGATTTCGGCATATACTATTGTAGTCCATCGAACCATCCTATAAAATTGATTAAGCTAATAATTTAGGCATGGTAGAGTAGAAAATTAGTTGTGAAATAATTTTCGGATTTATATTGATTGTTGATTCACTTTGCGAGAATTTAATGGATTTATTTCGTGCTTCAGCCTTCAAGCTTCAGCTTCAGCTTTTCAAGTTGAGACAGCGGCAAGAAACTTTTAGCAGACTTCAAAGCCTTCCATTTTAGATCAACGAAAACATTCAACTTTTTACGACGGTTCAATTTTGCCAAGAGTTGACAGCACAAAACAGAGCTCTAGTAATATATTTCTCATAGAGTAAAGATTCTCCTTCACTTAGAGCGGGCATGGCTCTTATCCATTGTTTGGGGCGGAGTTTAGGTTTTGGTAGAAGATTTGGCAGAAATGGCGGGCGTTTTTATCGCATCTTGTACGTGTTGAGCCGAGCGTCTGATTGGCCATGATTGACAATTTGCAAACAAACCAAATTATATGGAAAATAAATCAAATCGGATTTCTCGGTCGTCGCCATCCTCAAATTCATTCCGGCGGTTGCTAGGCCAACCTTATAATTGTGGCTCCGCCGTGAACCACGCCCATTTTCTTCGAATGACCGCTCTACGTGAAGAATTTTTTTTACTCTATGATATTTCTATTAAACAAAACAACTAATTTTGGCGCCTAATTTATCTGAGGAAAACATGTTTACACAACATTCTAACAAGTGTTCTGGAGAATTCATAACATCTGACATTATCGATTAATACGACTCTCCCGCTTACTTTCACTTTGATCAGTATTGATAGATCCACTGCTGCGAGCAAAGTCCAAATATCCTTCACTTCAACCTCATAATGACAAGCGGCATGTCAACGCTATTTTATTATGTACGCCCAGAGTTAAAGGATTTAACTTAAATCCTTCATTGAACCAAGTAATTGGTACATAGGACATGTATAATCCCAGCAGTGGCTTCAGAAAGATTATATATAGATGTATTTGCTCTCCCTAATTACTTTTCTCAAATTATGTTTTCTCTTAGATCTGGTTTGGTATCTTGTTAGGCGTGAAAAACCAGGACAACCAATTAATCAGAAACAAAATAACTCGTGCATGGGAAGTACAAAGAGTAAATAGAAGTAGTATGGTAGGGTCGGCTAATTTTGACCACTTTGTTGAAGTGTGCTAATAATCGTCACTCCCATATGTGGGCGTACTATCCTACGAGTAGTACTTGCACGTAGAATATTGTAGTCGCTTAAAATCTAAAGGCGTTGACGCTACAAAATAACTGTCTGTGCTTACTCAAGTTTATTCGCAACATGGAATTGGTTCGCTTTTGAATCGCGATTGAACCGAATCGCTAGTATGGAATCAGATTTCACAGTCCTATGCTTCACTGCAAGTTCTAACCCAACTTTAAGTATGTTAGTCGATGCAGAAGGCTTCCTTTCCCTTTTCCATTTGCAACGAGACAAGAGGACTACAATATTTTAACATCAAAGCAATCAGTTTTACTATTTTCTGCTTATATCGTTTGTAGGTTTTCCCTTCGATTTCCATTGGTGGATTTTTATATATAATTGCAGAAGATAAAAGAGGAGTTGTCCACGGATGAGGTCCCAACCATTCAGTGAAACTACAGTTGTCATCATTCAGTGAATAAGTAACATCTCTGTCCACTTTTTCCACTCTTTTTAACAATTCAATTCTAAACGAGGAACAAAAGCAGACGCAGGGAGTCGTGCGGTTCGTGTGTTTGGCTTATTCAAAGACCACAGAATCACCCGTCATTTCTACCACGAGCAACCCATCATACGCATATATAAATAATTTACACAAGACCTATCTCTTTCTCCGCTTCTTCCCTTCAAGAATTTCCAATCGAAAGTCCAGTTCCGACTCTTACAATGAAAGCATGTGGCTACGACTGCATGGGGTCCCATATTCTCACAATTCGTTATTTCATTTTAAGCTTGTCCGTGATATTAGATAAAACTAACCTTGTGAATTCAAATCTTTCAGTTTAAAACTAAAATAAGACATTTAGATTTCAAAGGTTTAAAAGTTTGGTAAATGTAAAATCAATATGGCACCTGATTTATTGTTTTATGCTATGTTTATAATGACATGGGCAAAATAATTTTTTTCAGCTGTGAATTCATTTTATCTCAATTGTATTCGCAGTTATGCAAATAGGGTCGGGTGGGCTATTTCCAGCCACTTTAGTAAAGTGTGCCAATTACGACCATTTATCCGTGGGATAACGCGGAAAAAAAACTTTTCCCCCTAGCTGAAATTGGCACACCGTCTCCGCTTCACATGTCCGTTGGAGGAGTCACGTGCATTAAAATAGACTGGAATTAGCACACTTGTTGTTTATGGGTTAATTTTTCCGTAACCTCAAAAAGTGTGCTAATTACAGCCACCGCCATTAGTGCGCATGTTTCTTGGTTGCCATGCCCACGTAGTTAAGAGGTCGCCGTAATTGGCACATTGTCTCCATGGTGGCTGGAGTTAGCCCACCCAGCCCTAGTACTTTTTTTCAGACGAATTAAGAAATTTAAGTATGTACATATTATATGATGAACGGGAATCACAGCCACTCAAACCTGGCAAATTGGTTTAGTATCATTTTCTATTTTTCCCGCACATAGTAAGACACACAAGTGCACATAATTTTCAATTGAAAGTCTTTTTTTGTGCGTGGATCGTGAACTATAATATCAGGAGAGAACGTGCACAGGGAATTTGGAAACCAAAAAAACATGCTCGTTTTACAATGCAAGAAACATCGACCGATTTCTTCAACTCAACAGCTATGGTCCACATATTCTCTTTATTTTTATTTCATGGAGAGAAAGACTTGAGAGTTAGAGAGAGAAAAATGCTCCACAAACATAAATTTCTGTTATTGGCAAGTAATAGGGGACGGACGATTTCAATATAAGGTCATTTACTGTAATAACCTCTGAGAAGGAAAGTTTGCGAGATGATGGTCTCACCTAGTTAGTTGGTGAATTGCTTTCATTACAGTCATTACGGTCAGTCTTATCCCGAACAATTTTTTTTCAGGCACTACACTCAAAATTCTAACCGTTCAAACGCCAGAAATACGCATTTGGCATTAAAGGTCTAAGACACTCAAGGCCAGAAAAGGCACTTACTTGCTTCACTTTACGTGCCCACCCGTGTATTTATTGCGACCGAAGGGCTAGACTTTTGGAGTATTATCTCCACAAAAGTTTAGATTCTGGCCTCAATGAAGATATAAAAATCCCAGCGATTTCCAACGGCGTACATGTTCGCATAAGGTCTGTGCCTCTACCATTAGAGGCAAAATCGGCTTGCTCAGAAAACGATGACCCATGGCTTAAAATTTTTTGGAAAGCACTTGCTATTTTGTTGTTGGCGTTGATTGTTCAAAATTTTAAAGTTTTCATGGCTTTCCAGGCGAAAGACCATAAAATCACAGCTTATTGTTGTCCAAAAAAATGATTTTTTATTTTCCATCGCGCGCTGAGTGCTTTCAAATGAAGCTGAAATGATGTATATGGAATAATCCGCGACGAACGGTGCTGTTTTTTTTTTACTTGACGGAGTATAATGGTGGCCAGAGAGTCTCTTTATGATGAATGAGACAAGTAGATCTCTCGGGAGTTCTTTTCCCTCATTTGTAATCCCAAGTTTAAGTTAACAATACTATTTTCTTACAAATGGACGGATTACATAAGAGCAAGATGAATTCTAGCTCTTTCTGGCAATACTCTATGTACCCAGAACTTTAGGGCTGGCAATTCAATGCATCAATCCTTCCCGCTCTAATAATGTCAATCATCACGTCATTTTTAGGATCGTATTTAGAAAGTTTATACTTTAAATACTTCACATTTTGAGGAATCAATCAAATATTATATTCTTCCGCACGGATACGATCTTGGAAGTGACATTCATAATAATTAATGTCGTCATGTGTAAAACCCTACATGTTCTGATTTTGAAAGTGACACAATAGTAGTAATATGCGGAGTTGAATGTGTTATCGGACAACGGCACCGCATTACAAGCGGGATAGAATGAAGTTATTCCACGTTTCTCTCACATAAATTCTAAGTAACTAAAATTCGACCACAAACAATTCATGTCGGAACATGCCCGTCCCATTTTGGTACACACGGCGTATTCGTACGTGATCAGCAGAGCATGAAAGAGAATTTGACGGCGTTGACAAAATGATGATAAACCGAACTCAGCTTTCAACCAAAGTCACTGTGTGTCCCGGGCTGGGGTGAAAGAGTAAAAAAGACAGGATGCAAGACAGCCATTCATCATTCATTCACAGTAGTGGCGCCAGCAATGACATAACTGATGAAAAACAGACAGATTTTCTATCGGCTAACGGCAGACGCCTGTAATATGTTCTTCGTATACAAACTATTAAATCACGCCGTACTTATGCGATAGGAATAATTTAAATTAATAGAATTTTCTACAACTCAATGCATTTCGTACACAATGAAACTTTTTTACAAGCAGCATAGTACATAATGTCATTTTCATTTTAGACTGGATCAAAAGACTCCTTAGAACCTTGACTGCTTTCACGGAAATAGTCATATGACAATGAAATACGGGTTTTCAAATTGAGATTTAATCAGATGCGCATACAATAATAAGTACTTGTTTTATCTCACAGCTTCAAAAATTTGGTCAAAAAAGTTCCTGGGAAGAACCATTTTACAACTTTCACAGATTTCTGTGACAATTATAAAATCATGGGTTAAAATCAGTGCTGAATATTTTATTTCTCACTTCAATTTACGTCGCGTCAATCTTGAGAGGTATTATACGCATACTGTAAATTGGAATAAATTCAAAATAATGATAACTGTCAAGATTTTGAGTTCGATGAAATTGTTGAGAATTTATTTCAAAAATTCCTGTAATGCATCTATTGAGCACCACTCGAAATTGATGTGAAGTGATAAATTATAAATTTGGCTTACATTTTTAACAATAATTTTCTAACTTTAGTGGGGGGACCTAGGCCTGGGCAGCTAGTCTGGATTGAGATAGGAAAATCAAGTGGGGTTATAGCAAGGAAACATAATTTCCTGGGCCAGTCCATGGAGGTCCAGGGCTTTAGGGTATACCTTGGAATTTATTCCAGGCAGGGGCCAAGGGCTCCATTCCAATTTTCACAAATAAATTCAGCAGTAGCTTAATTCAAATAAATTATTTTACTAATTTGTCAACTAGGAGTTAATAGAAGACTTAGTTAAAAATTCCAAATTGCCTAATTAACATCACAATTAACTAATTACAATTAATAATTAACTTATAAAGTCGAATTTTTAAGTGGTTTAAACAACCGATCTGACTAATTTCGATATGGGGATCATGAATAAAATAGTCAAAAATTCCAAATTTTATTAATTAGCATCACAATTAACTAATTGCGATTAATAATTAACTTATAAAGTCGAATTTTTAAGTGGTTTAAACGACCGATCTGACTAATTCCGATATGGGGATCATAAACAAAATAGTTAAAAATTCCAAAAAAAATTAATTAGCATCGCAATTAACTAATTACAATTAATAATTAACTTATAAAGTCAAATTTTTAAGTGGTTTAAACGACCGATCTAACTAATTTCGATATGGGGATCATGAATAAAATAGTTAAAAATTCCAATCTTACTAATTCCAAAGAATTAGTAAGATTAGACGTTTACCGTTTCTTACTTAATTATTAATTGCAATTAACTAATATTTCTGAATTTTTTAAGTATTTTACTTGTATTTATATCCATTATTATATATATCTATTATATATCTATTATTTATATAGATACACAAAGTCACAATAATCACTGACTGTTAATATGACCTCGCCAGGTGACCTCTGAGGTCACCAGAGGTAACATACAGTTAATGTAACGGATTTTAACAAAATCTAAATGGTAGCTACACAAGGTCACAAAAATTACTAACTGTTAATATGACCTCGCCAGGTGACCTCTGAGGTTACCGGAGAGAACATGCAGTAAATGCTGATGGATTACAACAGAAATTACCGGGTAGGTTCACAACGTCACGAGAATTACCTATTATTAATATGACCTCGCCATGTGACCTCTGACCCAAGGTCAAATTTCCAAAGTTGCTCGAAATGGCCTGAAATGTAGCAATAAAAGCATTAAAAAGTGGATATCAGATGGTTACCCCGACACAGGTCACCATTTAGCTATCTAGCTATCTAGATATATGTAGTGTCTATGTGTTGCGAAGCAACACATAGATACCGCGTCTTACTACGGTTTATTCCGCTGCCATATGATTATTAGGTCAATGATTATTTTATGGGTAAATCATTAAATTATGGCTCCATATCATTACATTTTAACCCGAAGAAACTGAGAGCGTTTGTTTCCCCATGAAAAGCAATGACGTAGATTTCCAGGAAAACCGCACGAATAAACTAGTGAATTACATCTAATATTATTATACTACCAACACAATTTGATCAATGCGTCATGCAATATACTCGTGCTTTCGAATAGAGATTCAAAATTAAAATTTCTAGAACATATCAATCAATAATATCAATCATATTTCGTACTTTCACTGATAGGTTTGAAGGTTCAATCCAACTATCGGTCAAACAGAAGGTTAAAAGATTACGTAGCGAGTGTACTAATACTTTTGATCACTTCACTACATTGCACCTACTGGAACAGTCTCGTCACATGAATAGCAGCTATGAATTACAAAATATTTTTTGACCTTCATTGAATTATTATTACAATTTGGTTGAGTGGTTAGGATGGTAATCCTTCCCTTTTGGGGTGTCCCACGAAAACATAACCAATTGAATAAAAAATGAGTGACATATTCTCTTTCTCTGCGTTAAAACGCACCCGTGTGTAAATCAACTTTTGAGTGCTCCAATTTACCTCTTCTCTTTGAAGTCTGCAGTTAACCAAGTTCTGCTTTGTTGAAATACTACGAAGTTTGTTTCAACCGGGGTTACCCGGTTCGACTAAAAGCGACACTGACGTCGCAAGTTCTAGCCTTAGGTAGTTTAGGCATGGAAACCAACGCCTCCATAACCCACACACGTTCTCTCAATTGTGTTTCGCGTAGAAAACTGAGCTTTTTAACACCAGAATTCAGAATGATAATTAGTTGGTGAATAATGCAAACAATAATTTATGAAATATAGTGCCGTTTTTCCGGAATACATATTGCAAGGCTTCTTGAGTGGCGGCGTTACATAGGACAAGCGAGGGTAACATCTGTCACCCAATAATAATCCTCGGTTCATCGTGACCATGAACTCACGGTCACGGTCATTAGAACTTTCACCATCTCTATTTTAGAATTCCGTTGTAAAATGGACCATTAGTACACTATTAGGGTCTCCATATAAAAATGAATGTGCCATAATTTGTAATCCCGGAAGAAAGGTTCTGGTTGTAAGTATGTCCTTGAGTATTATTACGGTATGTGTGTACTGAACTGTGCAGTCACCCGTTCCGAGTAGAAGGCTGGAGTATTAATACTACCTAATTCTCGACAGAGGAACAGAATAAGATGGAGAATTTTCGCGAGTACGTGAGCGATGCGTTTTACCCCTCTGCACAGGGGAGTCGAACAAGGGAAAAATGCATTCCATAGATAATCTTAGACCGGATGTAGGAAGCTATTACGCTTGAAAAACGGACATGCATAGAGCGTTGACGAGCGTTTAACTAGAAATTGGCACAAAAAGACCCCATAAAGTCAGATGATTTTCTGACGGTTTTTGGATAATAACAAGTCCAAAATACTTATTTCAAAAACGGCCACATTTATTGATACATTTCTATGTAATTTTTGTTAATTTTTTTGACCGCTTTGGCAACGACTGGCGACGCATTTGGAAAAATTAATCGCGATATTTAATCTGAAGTAAAACTCAAAATTTTTTGAACTTAACAAAAAGACTCGAAATATAACTATAGCAAAAATATATAGCATTGGCAGATTTTTTGAAAAAAAAATTAGCTTTTCATAGCAACTCTTGCTCAGCGCCGCTTGGTGCATCGGATTTTCAAGCGCAAAAACTTCCTAGACCTACTACAAAATCTATATCTCACTTAATGGACGGACCAGAAATATCACACATACGCGCTGACAAATATCAATTCTTTCTATTTGCTGACTATGACAAGAGATCTCCGTAACCCATGTAGGAGAACCTTGACTCGATACGCCTACATTTTTTGATGTATGCAATAACGACCTTGGCTGAAAAGGTTATCCTAATTTTATTAATATTTTTTATAGTAAGTACTACTAATGCGTATTTCTCAAATTGAATTGAAATCAGAAATAAAAATTAGCATGCGTTTTAGCCCAGGATTAATTAACTTTCAGAATGGAGGGGGTAGGATAGATTTGTACCTACGAAGATATGTCAATGAAAAAAGTACTTTCAATTTTACACGACAATATTGTTCAAACCTCACTCGGAGGTTTTCAAACTTTTTAAAAAATAAAGAGTCGGACCAGAGGTACTCGTCGTGCCTATTCTTTGTAAGTTTAACAAATCATATATCCTAACTTTAGTTCGTACAATAGCACTAAACAGTTATTACGTTGATATTACTTATTCCCTAAACATTTCTTAAGTGCGCCCAAGGTGACAGTTCTATGGTGGAGAGTCGGGTTTAGATTGTAGAATGAATCAAACAGTTAGAAAGCTATTTGGATTCTAAACCGCGTTATTCATAGTCTTAAGGGATTAATTACCATAACTTTTCATTTGCGTATGTTCAAAATTCTCTTGTCCAACTTTATTATTACAAATGGGTTATTTTTACTTTCAAAATTCTACAAAATTGTCGACGGTTGTGGTTTTGGTTGTGGTCGGGATGAGAGTTTCACCTAGACCCGCCATACACTTTTCCACACCATTTGGGATTCCCCGACATGAGAAAAGTTAAAATTGGTCTGCGCAAATGAAATACTTTTTTTTATCCTGTCTTCAAAAAAAATTTCAGTCCCCCTTCTGAAAAAAAATGAAACCTTGTGTACATACATGCCGTTCCCGGTTTTTTTAATGTCGCGTAAATGTTGAGTAATGCCCATTAGATGCATTACAGAGGATTTTGAAAAAATTCAAAATGATATTTTTTTGTCAAAATTTTGAATTCTCTTAAGTTCTTTGGTATTTCCTATCATAATCTTGACAAAAAAAAAGATTTTGATTTTTTTCAAAATCTTCTGTAATGGGCATATCCAAACATTGGCGCGAAATGAAAAGAGGCCGGAAACAGCATGCATTTTTACACACTATTCTATTTTTTTCAAATGGGAGACTTCAGGATTTTTTAAATCAAATTTTCATAGATAGGCCAAAAAAAAAGTACTTCATTTGTGAAGAAGAATTTTAAGTTTTTCCATGTCAGGGGATCCCGAACGGAGTGAAAAAGTGTATGGTGGGTCTAGGTGAAACTCTGACGACGCGTGGTTCCCTTTGTGGTCATCGATCTGATAAGAGAATGAGAGTTGCATTTCATGACGGTAAACCAAAAAACTCATCCGCGAATCTTCTGTCAGTGCGCCAGAATCTATCACAGACGTCATAAAAATGCTACGAAAGGTCCGAAACAGGTTCGTTCTGAAACTTTCATTCGTCGAGAACATTGATTTAGAGTTAACTGTTGTAAATATTGAACAAGTTCAAAACCGTCAAGGATTAAAAAAAATGTAGGGTAAGTTGGGCTGATTATTACCACTTTTGTGCCTGGGTGATTCCCAGAGTTGTTATCTCGTATTATATGAACATATGGATTAGGACTCATCAAGAATGCGATCTTCTCCAAAAATTACTTTTCTTGAAATTTTTAACCTCTCCTAACCTCAGTTAAACAATAATTTTATGTAACCATGGCAACGAGGTCCAAAAATGAAGATATGTGCTAATTCTTCCGACCCCCTGGGCTAATTATTCCATACCCTGGGCTAATTTTTCCCATTGCTGCGCGGTAATGTTGAAATACAACTGTTTACATACTGTGGGAGAAATTAGTCCGGTTCCCGAGAACCACTATTTGAATTTCGGTCCAAAATTATGTAAATCTGGGCTTAATCACGTGACAGGTAGGGAAGAATTAGCCCAAAAGTCGTGGGAATAATTAGCCCGTTCTTTCTTTTTTCCAAATTTGGATGATTTTATCAAAATTATG
>JAQGCA010004258.1:0-10579 GCA_034698945.1 Protaphorura quadriocellata
GGTACAATTTAGTGACACAAGTAGTAAAGTGACAAAGAAGTATAAATAGTGACAAAAGCAGTATAAATAGTGACAAAGGTAGTATAAATAGTGACTGAATAATATTATCCGAAAACAAAATATTGCCACACTTTTGCGATTGGAAAACTTTGACTGCAAATTTGCACTATTGGAATCGGAATCGTAAGAGCACCAATAAATACGAATTTCGATTCCGATTCCGATTATTTCAAAATCTCGATTCCGATTACTTTGGAATTACGATTTTGATTTTTGATTCCAATTACCAGCCCAGGTATGGAAGTAGTCTTACAAGGGAACTGTTTTGAGGTTGTTCGTTCTACCTAGTACGACATATTCGTAAGACTGAGGAAAAAGTACCTCTTACGCTTCATTCATTCTTTTTCCTATTTCACACTCAAATTCTAGACTCAACAAATTTGTTCAATATCAGAAACAAGGAAAAATAGGGTTTGCGAAATTTCGTGTTGTAACAGTCAAAATGAGTATAGAATAAAAATCCTGTAGTAGTTGTAGAAAAAAATGATTAAAAGTATTGAGAAATATTTTCGGATTTTTTGGTTCACATCATGTATTTTTCTGACTGATTACAATTTCGCAATCACTTCACATTCACAATCTACTCCGACATTTTTTGAAATCTCTGTTCAGTTCATTGAATTTTTTTTGGAAATTTTCTTTCATATTTTTAATATTTTTAATTAGAAACTTTAAAAATCCAAAGGATTTGCAAAAAAATGAATCTCTGCAATACAAACTCCGAATAATTTTCCTTGAATTTTTGACTAGGGTCTATTGAAATTCAGTTTTTAGAATTAATTATGGCGAGATTAGTAATAATTAATTTTTTAAATGAACCATTTAAAGAAATCGAAAAATCTCAAAGTAAAACAAATCCGGGTTTTCACTGTGTTTCCAAAAAGCCATAACTCATCAAATTCGGTTCAGTGTATATAGTCCTTTAGCCTTACGAGAACGCTGTGGCCATTAAAATTCAAAATTATGAAACAAACTTCCAAAATTATCTTATAATAAAAATAACTGAAATTCGAAAATGTTCCTCATATGGTCACTTTTGGTTTCATAATATATTCGTTTCATTTTTCGAAACCGATCTTTCAAATTCGAAATGACAAAACGCACAACTCACATGGATTTGTAACTCCGACGCTTCTTTTAAATTCCAATATTCAATTCTTAAAATTCAGTTTTGGAATTTTGTTTCCCCCTCTTTCATTAAAATTCCGCTTTTCTTTCAGGAAAACCCAACTTTCACCTTCCAATGCAAAATCACGTCACAACAAAATCACACTTTCGAAACTCACGATCAAACTCTTTTTATATACAGAATTTACATTTTCTTGTCTAGCACACGGCATTACGTAAAAATGACATCCTTGTTTCACTTCATTTCTGTTTCCTCGAAATCACGGATTTACACTTTTCATGACACTCACGGATAGTTCAATATTTCATCTTTGTATGTTTATGTTGTATGAGCTATGGAATTGATGACTTAAATAAACTACAGGGTGTCCCAAATGAATGTACCGGGTTTCTAAAATTCACTGTATCGAAAATATTGACTAAAAATTCCAAAAAAAAATTATGAAAATTTCGAAAGGACTTTTTTTTTTACAATTTTTACATTTTTCGATTAGTGAAAGGTGTTCTCGCAATAACGGTCTTTGCCTTCCCACCGCTTAATAACGTTATTAGCATGGGCCATTTCGATAGCTGGAAACCGAATTCTACGCATCTGCTCGTCGAAACATGATATTTTCATGCTTCGAAATTCATTTACAAAATTCCAAAAATAATTTTGGAAATTTTGAAAATAATTTCCGAGATTTCAAAAATCATTTTTTTTTAAAAAAATGTCAATCTTTCAAAAATAATTTTTAAAATTTCAAAAAACTGTTTTGAAATTTTGAAAATTATTTTTGAAGCTGTGCAGATCTCGAAAAGACTTGGAAAGAAATATCGACGGGCAGGTGCGTGGAATTCGGTTTCAAATAATCGAGATGTCACATGCCAATAACGTTATTGGGCGGAGGGAGAGCAAAAATTAGAAAGGCCGTCAGAGCGAGAACACCTTTCACTAATCCAAAAATGTAAAAATTGTAAAAAAGACAAGTCCTTTCAAAATTTCCATAAATTTTTTGTTGAATTTTTTGTCAATATTTTCGATACAATGAATTTCGAAACCCCGTATATTCTTTTGGGACACCCTGTACATCACTTGATCAAACCTTCACAGTTCACACCACTTCAAAACCTTGCACGGAGTATTTACAAAATCCAAAATGAAGTACAAGTAGGAAGTACGTAAACGGTCTAATTTGTATTATCAGGTATCAGGAGTTGTTTTTCCTTTGAAATCAAAATGTGAACTGGGATCTGTGGAGAAAGTCCAAGGGGTTTCGCCTCTCCATTTTCATCTAAAAAGCACACGTTTTGGTCTTTTCGGTTTTTCCTCCCCGGTTTGGGTTTTCCTTGGAAATGGTTCAACCCACTCACCCACACATATAATCATACGTTATGTGCATAAAGACCAATTTTCATCACAGTGGGATTCGTGGACATATCCAGGTAATTTTCATCAGATAAAACGAACTTCAGGCACGCACATAAGACACACGACTGATTTCAATGTGGAACGTCGGAACATGAGGGGATGAAAGGAAAATTGAGATTAGAAACAAAATTCTGTCTCACAAGGGAGGTTCATGAGGTGTGACATTTGATTTCAAGTAAGCATGAAACTCTAGCAATGTATTCTGAAGAAAACTCTCGCACTGTATCTGCTTTCTAACTATCAGGCATAATAGGCCACGCAATAAAAATGCATTTAGTGTGCAATCCCAGAAATGACCGACCGTACAAATTCTAAATTTTCCGTCGGAGTATCGTCCCTTATAAAACTTCTAATAAACTTCGTCATTTGACATGGCAATGAAAACCGCAAATCAAATGAAATGCCTTAAATTAGCTAGTTCAGATTTCAAACTCTCTCTATAAACTTCAAAAGCCGAAAACTTTATTCCAGGAATTAGGTTTGGCTTTGACGAGTGATTCCGACTCACAGACTTATGTATATCCACAGTCTAACACTATAGTTTCATTTTCAACAAACAGACAAAATTAACTTTTGTTTTACCAAATGCCTTGAATTCAAGACAAGTTTTCGGTTTCCTTGGGTTTCTGCCAAAAACTTTGTATTTTATATTTGTTTGAGTCGAATTATTTAAAAGGAGTCATAAACACATGTTTGGACGACTTTAAGCGCGGGTTGAAGTTTTGGTGTTTCTGTGTTCTGATTTAAATTACTACTTACTGGTTGTGGACTGATTCACTGGTCTTCTGAGACAAATCTCTCCTAATCTCTATCCCACGAATGCAAATAACAAACTTTTTGAACTCGGAAGGATGTTTTGTTTGTCTTTTGGATTTAAAGATCAATGGATGCATGTACAGGGTGGTTCATGTGGTTTACCACCAATAATTTTATTCCAAAATTAAGTTTTCGTTTGTTTTAAAATTAATTCCATATTATTGAGAAAATAGGACGAAGTCATACATCCTGTTGAATGTACTGCTTTAAGTAGGAGGAGACGAGGGCATGGATCGTTGTTGGAGTAATTTTGGAACGGTCGGGTTCCCACTTGAAATTCAGCGCGGTCTTCAAAAGCCTTGGGAAGCTGAAACAGTATGCCTTACAGTGAATGAACTGCTTAGAAAATTGTTTATTTTCTTACATTCACGCAAAATGTTTTAAGAGTTTCAAAATTTCTCGGCTTCGTAAATGAGTACTTGATGGAAAGTACAAAACGTTATAGGTTTTTCAACAATCTAGATTCTACCTGTGTTCGATTTTCAATTTCCTTGAAATTGACCTCATAGGTCAGATTTCATTCCATTTTTTCTTACCGGCAGGTTAGTAGGTAGATGGTTCTGTTCAAGGGGTCCATGCCCAAGTGCTGACCCTGAACCGGGTGGTGCTAACTTGAGCATAAGTAGAATCTAGATTGTTGAAGACCTATAACGTTTTGTACTTTCTACCAAGTACTCATTCACAAAGCCGAGAAATTTCGGAATTATTAATGAACTGCTTTCTTCTCACTCTGCTTTCTTCTCTCAGCAGAAACTTTGGTTTTCTTTATTATATTGCACTTTTGTGGATTTGATACCCTGTACACTACATATGTACAGATTAAGGTCGAGGATGACACATTTTCTACGCGGCTGAGAACAGTCTCCTTATCCTGAGAGTTGGTGAAAGAGTTCCATCCACTTTCTTCGTTGACTTAATGAAAATCGGAGAACTTGTTTTTATTTATTTTTGTGAATTTTGAAGAAAATAAGAGATATGCGGGTGAAGTGAACTGAGGAGCGTCTCGTTAGTCACAACTAAAATTCCTACGAGGGGTGTTTGTGAATTCCTTTCCGAGGTAGCATAATTAATAAACTATAAATAGTTACCTCAAACTGTATTTATTTCATTTCAATCTAGTTCACCTCGAGTTTGAAAAAATATTTGCATTCAGAATTTGAATTGTCTATACGCGTTTTAAAAAATAATTTCGATTGTCATTTACGACGAGTCCGCACGTCCGCTTTCACTACATCATAATCCGAATACCGTTTACCCCTGAAGTGTTTCTCTGAAGGTAAAAATTGGTAAAAATAGCTTCACGCGTGGTCTTAACCTCTTAACTATAGAATTTGTCCGGTAGTTCGGGAAATTTTATTTTCTCCAGTAGTTCGACAACTTTGGCTTCATAAGTCGGAATGTTGTCGTTTTGAAGAATAAGTCTGAAAATCAGCTCCCACGTTTTCTTATTTCGGAATGTATGGTGGGAATTGTCTAGAAATTTGCAACAATGTGTACCATGTATCGCATTTTCATGGAACAAAAGATAGATTCAGTGAGCTCTGCCAAAGTTCGGGGAAAATGGAACTCAAAACATGCCATGGTAATTTGCAGAAAATTTCTTCCAACTGTGGAAAAAAAGACTTGTATTCCGTCACCAAAGGCACACATTTTTAGTCGAGATCATAATGGTCAACCCCTGTCACATAACCTCCAGCAATCCGCCATAAAATATTTTTTTTGAGGTTAAACTTTTGTGGTAATCGTTTCGATATTGTCACCGTTTCGGCGTATTGGTTTGTATTAAGCAGCCTTGGTACCCGCCGAGCGCAGATTTTTCTTAGACGAAGTTTTTGAGTCAAAATTTTCAGAAGCAAACTAATTGATGTCACCAAGTCACTAGCTAATTCCCTAACCATAAACCGCTGGTCAGACTCATCAAAGTTTTTTACGCGAGCACTAGTTATCTACGGTTTTGGCAGAAATAGATTTGGCAGGGCGTTTTTCGTATTTGACCCCGTTAAACCATGCTCAAAATTTGCAATCCACTTTATGACAATTCGAATCGACACAACATAGGTTCCGTAAACACTGTGCAAAATTTTATGAGTTTCGGTTATGGATTTCCATTGTTTCTAAAAAAAATAATCGCAGATCTCAGCTCGAATTACGCCTTTCCCATGATAAATGTCAGAATTAAAAAGAATTAAAATGAAAAGTTTAATCCTGACCGAACCCGCGGGTGGAATCTCATTAATTTTGGTGTGCATTCTAAACATTGTCGGGGAATGCGAGGAATTAATTTCGGAATTTTGGGATCACGAAAACAATAAAACGGAAACGAATTCACGAACACCCCTCGTACTTCCTCTCTCGCACTCTCACGTCTCACTACGAATGTATGAACACAACTTTATTACCTACTTCTAAACTTTGACGGTCTCAGAATTTGCGGTCTTTGAACTATCCTTAGAACTTACTCTATTCTCATTAACGTTCGTCTAAACAATTCATACGGTTTGAACTACGTAACGTAAGAAGTGGATCAAATTAATCATTTCGACTAATGAAATATATAAATTAGTTGGGTTCCGACCTCCTCATTTGGCATGAGTGCTTCATTGTTGCTCAAAGTTAATTCCTCGCAATTTAAACTTTCAAATTAAAATAAATTGAATCGGTATTTCCAATGGTATACAGAAATTATAAAGTAGAAAATCGGTTTCTTGGTCAAATTTTACTCTGGATTATGCATATAACTTCTTTTGTAACGCATATTTGAATTTCTGATATTAATAAAACTCTCGGCTGCAGTGGGGTTCGGGTGTCATGAACAACCCTGTCCACACATTAAAAATGTATCACTTTGTCTAGTTGTCTAGCCAAGTGTTAATTGGAGTAGGACAATGTGCTACTATTATCAATTACCAGTGAATTATCACTTTCGTACTGACTCATAGCTCTTTACTTTTCAAAATTGGAATGACCAGCAATTCTTCATTTTTTATGAGACATATAATGACTTTATCCTTCTATAATCGCTTGGACTATAACATTTCCTTCTCAAACTTCCCTGTCTTACACATCTTGCTATAAATTCTATTTCTGGAACTGAAATGTTTTTTCCACACTTCTACGGAGACTGCATACCTTGTTTACGTTGCTGAATTGAATTAGACGCCTGAGGTTTCAACACAGCATTCTTCGGAAGCTAATGAGTTAAATGTGTCAATCCTGCTGTGTCAAAGTTCTTCCGATAAATTTTATGCTTTCTGTGTATATTGCAGGTTGGATAGAAATTGATTTGTACGCAGGAAATATGTTGAATAAGGGTCCCAAAGCAAAAGGAATAGACGTTTTCGTCCTTGTCTACCACCCACTCACGAGGGGAACGTCGAGGCGGGTATTTTTAGAAAAATTTGAAAAATAATACCATTGATAGCTGATGCGATGAGAAATCTCGACGGGGGATCAGTCACTCCACCCACACTTCCGGTTTAGGTCAGTAAAGTTGACCTTTGTGTTGAATTCTGGCAGTGTTGATGAGTCTGGCCCATATGTTTGTCCTTCGCCTCCCGATTCCACAGAACGGTCATTCCACTCACGCAACTACTGCCATAATTTAACACAAAGGTCAACTTTACTGACCCAAACCTGAAATGTGGATGGAGTGACCCCCAATGAAATCAGCTATCAATGGTACGATTTTCAAATTTTTCTAAGAATACCCACCCTTTCGTTTCCCTCATCGGCAGTCGACTAATGAATGCATTCACGAGGGGAACGTCAGGGCGGATATTTTTAGAAAAATTTGAAAATCTTACCAGTGAATTCTGATACGATGAGAAATCGGGAATGATATATCATTTGTCGGACATTTCAGGTTTAGGTCAGCAGATGACCCGGATCTGAATTTTGGGTGTTTGTGCATGTGTGAATGGTGAGAATGTCCTTCGCCTGTGTCTCACTTCTCCTCTCCGCGCTCTCTCTCGCTCTCTTCCCTCGGGTTGAATGAACGAGCGGAGTCGGCCCGACACACAAACATACCTCCGAAATTCAAATCCGGGTCAACTGCTGACCTAAACCAGAAATGTGAGGCGGGTGATATACCATTCCCGATTTCTCATTCACTCGTAAGAATTCCAGATTTTTCTAAAAATTTCAGCCCTGGCGTTCCGCTCATGAGTGTTGGAAAGAGTAGACAGGATGATGATCTGAGAAAGACGGAGATCAACTCGAAGCTACTTTTCTTTTCCTTTCAAACTTGTTTTGCTTTTACTCAAGATCCAAAGTGAAAATCCTTGTCACAAGTTGTACTTTCTGTACACCTGTACAGATAAAAAAATAGGTAATGAATCAAATTTTGTTTCTGAATCGTGCTATAAATTAAGCTTTAGGAGTCTGCCACGTCAGAGTTACTTGAGTCAGTCAGAGAAGCAAAATACTCTACTCCATATCTTTTCATTCTGTCCAACGGAGAAGTGGACTTAATTAGATTTTGTTGTGAATATTCAACCTATACACTGAACAATTTTGTCCTAGGATTCACGGTCAGCATAATATGAAATTAAACTCATTTGAAATTAAATACCGTGTTTGGTAGAAAAGAATGTACTTCAATTGTAATAAGTCAGCATATTTTGCCGGTGCGATTCATTAAATTTAATTAAATAGATGATAAAAGTGAAAAGTGGGGCGTGAAAACTAAGGAGTCAACTGCGAGTGAGGTTCATTGGATGAATATAATATTCAGATTGAATTGCCCACAAACATGACACGGAATGGAGACTTCCAGCTCGCAAACGGTACTAAAGCTCCAAATGCACAATTTGTAGTTCAGAGTGTGTTATTTGACGGAATTTATGACTTCAACATGTCCCTACACCATTCACCAACTACTTCCATATAGAGAAAACGCATTCTGAACAGTATGCCATTTCGTCTACACGCATACTTACAATCATATTGAATTGTCGTTCTCTCGCTTTAAAATGAATTCTAAGGTAAGGCATGGGAATTTGCCACACTTCAACCAAACAATAACATTCCACTTTATGACATGATAACACACATAAAATTCTAGTCTTACAGATAGTACTAATGTTGTGCGAAATTACCGACGAGCCTGTCGTTAGTGGGAACTGCGTGTTGAACGGATACACTCCAAATTTTCCACACTTTTGTTTGGAAACTGATTAGTGTAAAACAGTCAAAATGCTCATTTGTATTGAGGATAGCTAGGTGGTTGCAAAACAATTTATTAATGCGTTCCTGGGAGAGCGTGATTGGACTCCGCGGATTTATAATATGCAATTCTGCCTCCATTCTTAGATTAAAATTCTGCACAAACAGTTTTAACAATATACCTTTAGACTTACTTGGCTTTGCACTCCATTGTGTTCACTTAATGACTACCACACACACACATGCACACAGCCTCGTAAAATCGTTTCTACTTTCAATCCGTTCCGAAACCTCTAATAAAACTTCATTCTAGTTCCTCATGTGGAAAACTTCAGTAATATAATTGTATTGATGGCTCTAGTCCTAATGAAGTCTCCTAATTTATATCTATATAGGGAGGTCGTGTTTGGTATGCCGTGCCAAAACTGAGAGTGAGGAAATGCAATTTGTTATTGTTCAGGGTACACAAGTGGGTAAACAAACACGAAATGAGGCACTTGACAAGATTAGTTCAACTTCGTGCCTAATGATTTCCTCCAACCAAGAAATATTTCACCGCACATTTAACTTGCTTTTTTTGGCAATAACATTTAGTCATTTCCCGAAAGTTTTATTAACCACATAAGTCAACTGTTTGTTTGTTTGTTTGTGTATTTTTGATTAGAGTGATATTTCAACCCAGTCACACACGCAAGTACGCTTTTTGACTGTCTTATTATGTAAACACTATTATATAAGTTGAAAAGAATCCCATTTACAAAAAGTTCGAACTAAAATCTAAACAAACAAAAGAAAGCATTAAAATAAACATTTAAAATAAAAATAAATGGAAATTCAACATTCACGCTAGGGCTTTCGTGTACGCGGAAGATTCTATTCCATTGTGGTGAAGGAAATTGAGGAAAACTGACGAGGGAACCTTTCCAAGTGATCATCGTATTTCGGCCTGAAAATTTCTCTGTCACTTATGATAAGACACTGTGCGTCTCGTGCCACTTTTCCCTCAGAATGCTTTAAGTGACCTGCAGCGTTCAAGATGTAATGTACATACACAGATGGGTATGAAACCATATCCCAAAAAATTAAAGTCAATTAAGGTCAATTAAAGCATTTTGCGGTAAAAGTGGCACGAGATATATGACACACTGTATTAACATGCAGGAATGAACTTGCCGGAAAATTTTCATGTCGAAATTCGAAGATCAATTGCAAAGGTTCCCTTGTGAGTCGAGAAAAACTCGGCAGTTTCAATACACGAAAGCGTGCAATTTTAAGGCATGTTGCCACGTCATAATAAATACGTAATATTTTGTGTGTCTTCTGTTTTCGACGTCAACTGCTCCTCAATTTGAAATATAATCAGTTTTTCTTTTGTATTTCCCAAAACCAATGCCTAGTGTTTTTCACCGCGCCAGAAATAAATTACATGATGGTGGGTTTTTCCAATATCGCGCAAATACATTTTGCTTAGAAAATAGAATTATTATCAGAGATAAGATTTGAATCAAATCTGAACACCGGGTGTGGCCAATGCAAAACTCTCAGTAGGACATAATACTTAAGTCATCATTTTTTGAGATTGGTTTCCAACTAGTCTCGGCTCTGCGCTAACCTTCGAATCCAAATGGTTTTGTGTGTTTTTCTAGTCTATTTTTTCAACATAAGAATTCTTTAGGGAACTTCTGTACTCACAAAATAGAACTCTCTATAGTTACAACATACCATCAACGTTCAAAGTGAACAGTCCCAGTATTTTTGTAATCTTGATCTCTGGAGTCCGGCAAATTGGATTCCAGATGAAACAACTGTTGGTCGGAATCTAAGCCTTATCGTTTCTATGTCTAGTGAAATCAGTATACCTCTGTGCTGCGCTACCTCGGAATTCAAAGGAAAAGAAATTGTATGTTGCTTCAAGCAAAATATTCGAACGAACTCCCTATGCGATGTGTGAATTTTGGCGTATGTGCCCAAGACTCTGTGTATTTCTTCGCATATGGATTT
>JAQGCA010004259.1:0-10579 GCA_034698945.1 Protaphorura quadriocellata
AGTTACTATTCCCTCAGCCGTCTGAACAGGAAATGCATTACAAGGCTGTACAAATTGAGAAACATTGACCGGAAATGAACTGGGTCGGTCCCGGTCCGGTCCTTACCACTGGACCGAAATGTCGGTTCCGGTCCGGTCCTAATCTTGTTCGGTCCGGTCCCGGTTCTTGCCTAGGACCGGACCGGACCGTTGCGAGCTCTAAAGGTGCTGAGACACAAGCTTAATTAATACTTGATTGTAAATTTTCTAGCGACCAATATTTGACTTTGGTGTAAATTTCAGGTGCGCCACATTTGCGTTCACCGGCTCCAGATCTGAATTCCTTTAACGGGCAGAGAGAACCGTTTTAATCAAACTTTTGCGGTGTCGGAGAAACGGCGAAAGTTTGGTCAAAACTTTACATTGACCGGCATGAACGGGCAAATGTAAACAACCAAGAAACAAATTGTGAAATACGTTGGAGACATGGGGAAAGTGCGGGATTTATTTTTCGGCAGCCAAAATAAAAAATTTGGAACAAAATTTCGACAACCTGTGATGATCATTCTCTAGCAGGATAGTTCACAGAGGCCTTGTTCTTAACGTTGAGTATTTTAAAATCTCACTTGAATTTTTTCACTAATGCGACTACTTGAGAATTTTCAATTTTGGAAAATAATTAGTATTATTTTTCTAGAGCACATTTTCAACTTCTCAGAATTCGTCAGAGGAACCCAAAACACCAATCATCATCATACTCTATGGTTTTTAGTTTTTCAGAAATTGTCTGCCAAAATACTCAACACTCCTTCTTAAGTATTATTCTCCAGATGCCTTTGCAACGTCAATTTCCGCTCTATTGGCTGCATTAATACACCTCATTAATTGACATAGCCGCTGAGGCCGAATTAAATGTCGCGTATTGGCTGCATTAAATGTCACTAAAATTGTGATCGGACTGGCCTTCCCTAAAGTTAATGCGGATACTTGCAATTCTGGAAATAGAAACTATTGACTTGCGGCCGGAAGAAAAATAATTGAAATGTGTACAACTCCATGTTAGAATTCAATATCAATGGCATCTGACATTCATTATAAAGATTTGCGTCCAATTCAAAATACATCATTGTTATTGCCCAAAAAAGATTCTAAAAATAAAAAGGAAAAAACATATCTGCAGTTTACGTACTTCATTTCGTAAAATTCCGACGTAATTTTTCGCGAAAATTAATAAATTTATATTGTTCTTGGTTTGCGAGCGGAAGTATCCGTCTAATAAGTTCTAGCAATACTGGAAAATGTATAATGCAATATTTATTGACTGGAAACCATGAATTAGAAAAATACAATAGGAGAAAGACATGCGGATATTATCCAGTTTAGGAAGGTTCGATATACCGTGAGCACAAAAAGAAATCGGCTACCCCACTTGCCCCAACTGCAAGAGTGAGTGGGCGAGGTTCCATGCACTCTTGCAGTTGGGGCAAGTTGGGGTGGCCGGTTTTTTTTTGGTGTGCTATGTATAGACTCCTGCACATTCTTGAGGATTTGGAAATTGACTAGTTTCGATTTTGATTTCATACACCGTTTTACCAGCAAGTTGGAGCATGACATGCACTTCCTCCCGAGATTACTAGATTACGACACTTCCGCAGAAGCAATGTTTGAAAATTAGTGTTATAACTGACTTGGGGATTTTAGCGGTTGCACGCAGGTGCGCGTACATGACAATTAAAGTCAACAATGACAACGAACACGAAGGGTTTGTAGAATTATCACCCACTTTAATTAAAATTGGGAGATCTTTTGAAATGGTGTATAATCGCTTTTTGAAAAGGTGTCCGACGCGGAATGCTGAAGATCGGTTTGCTTTCAATGTCGCAGGGTAATCGGAAATATACCCGCCATACAATTTTTCAAACAAGTTTAGATCATGGACATAAGAACACTTCAAATTTGTTTTCGTAAAGCTACGATTCCGCTGCGCCATATTGCGAACCGTATTCAAGATCTGTGGTATCGTCTGTGCTTATTTCCCGCCATGTTATGGACACAACGAAATCAGATTGCGCATTACAATCAAGAGCCATCGTATCGATTCTTTTCAAGCAAATTGCGCCGTTCGCAGGATTCTCATCTCTTGAAAGCAAAGTCCATTTCCGCAATTCTAAACTGCCGAAGCCAAATAATGCAGTCCGTGAAATTCAAATCCGTTCACTGTTCAGTCCAGTAGCTTCTGTGTGCGATATAAAAAAAAAATTTGTTTACTTGAAAATCTTAAATGCCAGTTGAAAAAAGAATAAAAGATAAATTCACCATGGAAAAATGTTTTCAGCAGCCAGACTATGCTCGGCAGTCCCAGGATTGACAGGTTACATGTATCGAAGTCTGTCTCTTTCCACTTAAAAATATCTTGACAGTTTAATCTGCAACATTTTTTATTGTCAACTTGAAACGAAGCTTTAGATTTTGCATCATGAATAAATGTAGTTTAATAGTTCAAATACTCCAAAGAACTTCGACTTATTTTAAAGTTCGTGTAAGACATCCTAATGGACTCTGATATTTTGTCACTGCGCAAATTGACACACGTGACTGGCACGGGTTCGAATCCTCCTGTCCGCACAATCATTGCTCCAATGTTTTTAGTAATAATAAGACTCTTAATGTCAGTGACGTCTTCGTACGCGATTATATACACTAAAGTACATGTTTTTTTTAAAAAATCAAAAAAAAAATATATTGTTTTTGTATTTAAAAAAAGAATATTTGGCCCTGAAACCGAATTCTAACATTACGTTAAATGTACTTTAATTGAGTGTATTTACAAATAAATTTCGTTGCTGCACTGTGTACTAACTATTTGGAATATTTGGTCCTGGTTAGTTCACGTGCGCTTTCACAAATCGTTCAACTAAAACCCATTCAATAATTTTGCCACGTGTAACCTCATGGAATACAATGGTTGGAAAACAATTGGTCAATTAAATTTGGAGTTAATGTCACTCGTAAATACAACACATGCACTATAAACTGACTCGAATGGGATGCCCATTGTGAATTCTTGTCCCTGAACCCATTGTTAATCACGCGGACACCAAATCAAAGACGATAAAAAATATAGTTTCATTTTATCTTTCGAAATAAGAGACCAGTGTTACAAAGACGCTTGCAACGAGAAGACAGTTCAACAATTATAATATAACCCCTCGCAAGACAAACTAAAATTTCAGCACTTTTCAAGAGAAATTTTAAAAATGGTTTTGACAATTTTACTCTGCGGCATGGTAATTATGAGTAAATTTTCTGAAGGCAGTGTGCTATCTGGGGGAGAGTGTAAAGCTGTGAAACCAGTCGGAGTTGACATGAACTGGGTAAGCCACTGATGAATATTTTGAAGTAGTTCTATTCACCGCAAATATAACGAACTGCAAGAAAAGCAAGTAAATATTTCTGTGTTTGGTTTCATATATAACTAGGTACACAGGAATTCTATAAACGGGTTGGTTTGTCCTTTCGGCCACAAGTTGGGGCAGGGTTTAGGGGCACCAGCACCCCCTCCCGAGAATACGAAGCTCCCACACAAAGAATGTTGGAAAATGGATGTGAACACACCCTTGGGGGTCTTTACGGTTCCATACAGATGCAGATATGAGAATTGGAGTCAACAAACTTGCTCATTAGATACTCAAGGGACCCCAGTTGAAAGAGTTTTGAAATGTAAGTCACTCACGGAATGAAACAATATTGTTCGGGAATAGTGGTAAGTGGGGTAATACACCCTAATATGGTGACACCTCTATCCAAATATGGGGTCAAGTTTAGGTCAACTGCTGACCTAAACCTGAAATGTGCGACAAGTGACATATTTTTTTAGATTTCAAATGGGATCAGGAATCAACGGTATGAACTTCAAATTTTTCTAAAAATATCCGCCCTGACGTTCCTCTTGTAAGTCCAGGAGTATTAGTCTAGCCTACCCCTAATGACTAAACGCATATGTTTCTTGTTCCTCATAGTCTTCGGAGACTTCACGATGGTGCTCTCAGACAATTCGACATATCTTGTAATGAGCAGCTGTCTCCCAGGTAACAAGGAGTTTTGGATAGTCGTCATTCCAAGGGGTACAAATTTGGGGAATCAAACGGAGTCTATATTGGCCAAAATTAAAGCGTTGGGGTTGAGTACGGAGAAAAAGGACATGAGGAGCAGTGACGATAAAGTTTCGATTGCTGGAGCCAGAACCACGGACTGTAATACGGAATCCGGGCCGAGTCCTGTTCAGATGCCAGCCACTCCAGCCAAACCAGATACTCCAGCACTACCAGGAAAAGATGAAAATGAAGGCGGTCTTGGAAAATTGGTAGAGGACATTGTTCGGACCATTACCAATATCACTAAACAGGAGGAGTAGGATTATCAACACTTATAACGATTTGGCAACCTGCACCTCGGTATTTCTTCTCAAATGAATTCCAGGATATAGACTATTGATATTAAATTATGATAAGGGACTTCATTCAAAACGTGTTAAAAATTCTAGAATGCAAATGAAAACGATAAGAAAAGCAGCATATTATTTGAATACGTAAAATTCCAATATAACTTCCAATGAAAATTAATAAACTGACATTCTTCTTGGTTTGCGTTTGTTCAGCAAATTTTACTAATTGTAGAAAATTGTGCAAATGTAGAGCGTGAATTGCCAAGATACAAAATATTGTAAGGCATGTGATATAGATGAAGGTTCGATATAAATGTAAATAGTTAGTTGCTGGTATACATTCTGATGACGATTTTGGAATTGGCAAATGAGCGTACAAACAACCCTGGGGTATTTTAGAGTTCGTTCGGTATTTTAGAGTTCGTGCGGGTAGAGATATGACATTTGAGGTAATGAGGTAAACAGAGACAACGAACGCGAAGGTTGAAGAAGAAACATTATCAAATGTAACAAAAATGGAGGTCAATATTATAGTGCGCCTTGTAATCGATTTTGGGAAGACGGTCCCACGAGGTATGCTTCAGAGCGGTTTACTTTCAATCTTGCCTGGGAGTCACTTCAATGGTGAAAATCGACCCGCCACACAATTCTTCAAATCAAGTGGGAGCGCTGCCGCTGCCGTGAGAAAACTGCAAATCATCTAAGCAAAACTATGATTCCACTGCACAATATTGCGGACCGCTATCTAGATATGTAGTATTACTCTCAATGGAATATGTCCTACAAACAATCTTGAGTGCTTCGCTCAATATTATGGACTTTGCAAAAGCAGATCAGCGTGCGGAAAGTGCGGGTCCGTGTTCCAAAAACTGAAACGGAGCCGGATCGGAACCCTCCGGACCGAACCCCCTGCTGCATTACAGTCTTGAAAAACAGTATCTAAAAAATAATTCATATACTGCAAAATCTCAATAGTAAAATAGAAACCAATAGAAGATAAATTCACGAGGGCGAATGTCTTCAACAGGCAGGCTTAGGACGGCAATGCCAACAGTAACACAACAGTGACAACGGTTACATAAATGTCGTCGTCTGCATTATGTCTACTTGCCTGAGGACTACACATAGCCTAGTCTACAATGAATCGTTTTTTTCCAATTCAAACAGACCGCTCGCGCGCCTCTCCGTACCGACATGAAAAACTCAACTCTCATGTATTTGAATGAGAAGTGCTCGTTTGTTGTTGATATCCGGTCCCCTGTGGAATACCTCAAATTCAAAAGTACTTTTTTTCATATATCTTCGAGAAAGTTTGCCTTTTTCAAAATCGAGAGACGAACGTTAGGTACGATGCTGAGAATTTTTAAAAGAATTAAAAATAATATTCAGAAAAGACGTCAGACTACAGAATGAGAGAGTTTAACGCGTAAATCCGTTTCTTCTTGAGTCTTCGTATTTAGGATAAGTTGTGCAAAAACTTTCGACACGGTCTTGAATTACATATCTAAGCCTGGCTTAACATACACCAGTCGTTCGTGTTTAAAAACCATACATCTACATTCACATGCCATTCCGCCCCATTTGCCTCTAGAAGACAAACATTAAACAGTTCTCAGGTTTGGATTAATAGAGCTTCAACACCTCACCAACTTCAAAACAACTTAGCCGGAGAAAGATAAATTAGAAGTTATTTATGGGTTAATCGTAAGTCTTAAAATTTTGGTTTACACAAAATGTGTAGACAATCATCTAATCCTTAAATGGTTGGCTTAACTTCTAACTTAATTGCAATGTACTTATTTCGACAAGAAATTGAAAAATGCAGACTGAAAAGAGGAGAATGAAAATGTAAATAAGTACAAAGTATTGAGGATTCTTAGTCGAAAACGTTCTCACGTCAACATCCTCTTCAATTTCATAATTATTCAAAGTTGTGGAATTGAGTCCCATAAACTCGTAGTTCCGCCTTTCATAAGCGTGAAAGCAAAGTTTGTCCCATAGGTTGAATACTCCAGTGTTTATTAGTCTAGTAAGAGTCTGAAGTAATTCCTCCCGACTCGTGGACCAGTGCAGTCGTCCATTACCGACTGGAAAAACTTCTTTTCCGACATGACAAAAAATTTTAGTCGACTTGTTTCGTTGAACATTTTTCTTCCATGCATCCGAAACAGACAACTCAGGAGTGGTGACAATAGTGAACTTCTTAGGAGTATCGAAAACATATTCGTAAAAATCCCATGCACCCTGGCGAGTCCACCTACCTTCATAAAGTTCCTGTGTTTTATTCAATTTGACTAAATATTTGTTTCTACTCCATTCAGCCTGTTCAATAAAATCCATTCCTGTTGTTTCAAAATATCTGGAATAGAATACGGGTTTGTAGTTTTGGTTGCTTAATTCTTCGAATGTGTCAATGTATTCGGGCTTTCGTGTCACAATGAACGAAGCCTGGATGAATCCGGTGTAACCGTTACTTATAATAATACAGCCGAACACCCACGTAATGCACAACCACTTGAACCGTCTGAAAGTGACTCCCTGAAATAGTAATGCTCCGATTAAGGTCAACAACGTATGGCTGACGTCATCAACCATAAATTCCAGGTTTCGAACATTCCATCTAATAACCGTTGCCGACAAACAGATGATCGTTGCTAATATTCCCACCCAGCTTGGTTTGTCGATTGGTTTAAACCAAGCACCGAAACTGGAGATGAGTTTGTACTCCCTTTCATTTTTACAATACACAAAATGGTAATTCTGGATGTCCGTTACTGCAGTCGCATTGGTGTAAAATGAATAGGATTTAAAGACGAAGTACCTATTTGGATGGATTCTTGCCATCGGGGCACCATGAAGGTGAGATACTCTTGTCTCATCGCGTATTGTAAAATTATGGTAGGCTCCAATCTCTTGTATGATTTTACTTTGAATAACGAAAGACGAATTGGTGATGAAGAAATCCCTAAAAGTCATTCTTAGCGATTCTTGAATAATAAGAAGTTTTAGACTACCCGTTACAAATACTCGCCATCCGTTGTAGTTTTTTTGAATTTGGCGGTCTAATTGAATAAACTCGTCCATTGTTGTTGGGTAGTCTAGAAATATATTTTGAAAGCAACTAGTCTGTTGTGTGCAGAACAGTTTGAAGAGCAAAACACGTGAGACCCGGATGTCTTCATTAAGTGTACCGTATTTTTCAGCGAATACCGGTACATATTGGGTGTATATAAAACTGGGAACGAAAACCAATCTACTACTTGGAATGCCCAGGTATTTTGTCCAGTACAAGGAATTTTTAATTGAACTCCCGGATGGCAACGTCACCACCACAATGTTCCTCTTATTTTCGTGGGATAATGTAATCAATTTGTATGACCGGAAATTTGATTGATTCATTTTCCGGAATGAACGGTGCTCTGCAAATAAATGCACTCCACAAATGCCCTTAAGATAATCCCAGTTTCTACTTTTTAAGATGTAACTGTACTTCATGATAATTCTGGGGATTTTTATCCTATTGGCTGTGGACAAGACTGCATTGTCAATAAACTCATAGTCGAATGAATGAACAATTAATTTACAGCTTACGAATGGAGTCAGAATTGTTTCTAAGGACTTCGTATTACCACCCGAGGCCAAGCTGAAGAATGTCAGCACACACGCACACAATGCACTAAACCTCAGCATATTATATATGTTGATTAAGACGTGATCCAACGGATTCGAGCGTATCAATTAGTTGAAATACTTCGTCAAAATATTCCGCACAGCACGACGTTGAAATGCGAAAATTAGCTCAAAGCCTAACCGGTGATACACGTCCTTAAGAACTGAAAGGTCGATTTAATGATATCTAATAACGTTATGCGAAAGAAAGTCATGACCACCAAGGGAGTATTAAATGTTCCTCAACTTTGCACGATATGTGAATACGTTTGGGATTCCACATGCCGCAGTTATATTGTCCAAAACGGTACAATAAGGTGGTGAGCGTGTTCGTTCTACAGTGCCAGTGGTACTTGGTTTGATCTACATCGGTCTGGGCAGTATAGCTTAGTGAGTATGGCGGTGCATTCGTTCCGCCTTGACCAAGAGGATACTACCCCACCCCTCCCTCCCTTCCCCGCCCCCTTTCTCAAGTGCAACGATATCTGGTTGATATCAGTAACAACCAACCAAGGATTCTGCGATAAGAAATAATTAAAAAAAACGCACATTTTGAATTTTATATTAGCAGCAAATCTGAAGTGAAATAATTAAATTCATTTGAAGCGTGTCTAATTTCAACCAATCTCCACTAATTTCAGGAAAGTAATGTTCAAATGATACGTAATGTGCAAGATCACAGTTACAGAACCCCCATGTTATTTTTTAGAATGGGTTTGTTACCTGTTACAAACCCTGTGAATGCACTATTATATCGGTCGAAAAAGTTTTTCCTCAACCAGTTAATATTAACACGGTATAGAGAAAAAGTATGGTATGCGCACTGCTGCTTTCTTGGGTTGTTTAGTGAGGGGGTACCAGACGTAACATTTCGCGAGATGGTGCTGCAGGCGCAGAAGCTAATTTTCTCAGGGATATTTGAAATCACAACACTGTGTGAACCAGAAGATTACATTATTGTTGACATTTCTGATTCAAATTTGACCTGACCACGGCAGGCCATGTTTTCACGTAGGGTGTACTAAAGAGTATGACAGTTGAAGATATCCTTCTGCCCATCTTTTCAAAATACCAATTACGGCAACTCAGGAAGTAAGGAGCTGCCAGAACCAGAATACACCAAAATAAGTATCTACAACGGGGAAAAAATTCCACAAGGTAACAGGAAGCACTGGACTTTCGCGAGTGCAAGGTGACCAATATTTTGAGAAGGCAAAGTAGGACATTTCTAAAAATTCATTATATTTGTGCTGAATTCTTTTTTCCTACATTTTATCTGTGCTGAATTCTTTTTTTTACATTTTATCTCGACTGAATTCGTATTCTCCTCTATTATACATATCTACAAAACAGTGATGAGGAAATAATTTGACGTGTCCGTCTCAGATTTTGGCCAAACTCTTTTTTCTGAAACACCTCTGCCCCAAACCCTCAAAAGTGTCATTAGCTCGAGCAACTCTCAAAGCTTGATTTTTAAAAAAATTGTGATTTTTTTAGAAGTGTAAAGACTCAATTAATACTACGTGTATAATATTAAATTGATATTATTTTCTGGGCGAAAATACTTTCAAATATGCAAAGTGATGCGGTTCCCCATCTTCTAATTTATTATTACACACATTTCAATAGTTTTCTGAAAGGAATATTTTTTGATTAATGAAAAAAATTTGGGACTTCAGATCAGTTTCGGGGGAAAGTTCAAAGGGATATCCCATACTACTAAGTACTATTTCATACTTCAGACTTTGTTCTCAAGATTTTAGCACAGGATATCCCTTGGAACTCTCCCAAAAACTGATCTCAAGATCCAAAAAAATTTCGGAAATCTAAAAAAAATCAGAAAATGATAAAATATTTAGAATAATAAATTAGAAGATGAATAACCTAATAACTTTTTATATGAATGTATTTCCGTCCACAAATCAACACTTGCTGATAAATATTTAATTGAACTTGCTCTTTTGGACGAAATGCAATCAAGTTTTCAGGTTTTTCAGCTTCTAATTTGTTATTCTAAACATTTCAACCAATTTCGGAAAGTATTTTTTTTTGATTTTTGAAAATTTTTTGGATATTGAGATTGGTTTTTGGGGATGATTCCATGCGAAAATTTTGAGAAAAAAGAGTCCACTTTACACATTTTGACGACTGGATTCAAATTTGACTTTTAAACGTATTCTTGTGTGATTCTTCAGATGTCACGAATTTAGTAAATGAAATTTGTCTATAAAAAAGCATAAAACCTGTATCAACTGTAGGTGTGACAAAGAAAGGCAGCAACATCTTCCGCCCCAGCGCCATCTCACGGTCTAACATCGTCTCTGTTACACATACAGGGTGTCCCTGAATGATGGCTCCAACTTCATTTTGCTGTAACTTTTGATCAACTGGTTCGAACTAAATGAGGCTCGGCGCAAATTGAAGCTGACGAACCAAAGAAATTAATAAAATTTACTGCTAATCCTATCATGGCGAAGGGTGTCCACC
>JAQGCA010004260.1:0-10577 GCA_034698945.1 Protaphorura quadriocellata
CATTGACCAAATTGGAATTCACTTCTCTTCAAAATAATGTCTGAAACGGACTTTATTGTCTCAGTTTCTGCTATCAGTATTTTCATTGGGGTCTGGAGGGTGTACAGGTAATATGGTACCCAACCAGAATCGGAATGGATCGTGTATGGTTCACTTGACTCCATTAAGGTTCTTAGTGACTGCAATGAGGACGTATTTGAGTTACGGCGTAAGCCTTTTCTAAACATGCTGTGAATTTTAGTTACCGGCTCAAACACCGGTGCAAAACCATGAGTTACCAGTTCTCGAAATGTGTCAATGTCAACCATATGTATTGGACAAATGTATATGCTTTGTATCATTCCCGAGTAGCCATTCCCAATTACGACGCAACAAAATACCCAGACAAGGAACAAAGATTTGAATTTTTTAAAAGTGCCGCATTGGAAAACGAGGACACCGAAGACTGTAAGTATGGAACCACCAACAATTTCTGTCGATATATCTGATTTGTCCATATTATGCAATTTGATAAAAAATATTGATAGACAAATTATTGATGCCAGAAGGGAACTCCAGACAAATTTGTCCATCGGACTGAACCATGCATGTATAGCAGAAGCAAATGTCTTGTTCGGGTGGCAGTACAAGAATGAAAGTTCGGTGGATTCTGTTAAAATGGCTAATGTATAGGGAATTCCTTGGCCCGATAAATAATCCTGTGCTTGTGATCGAGGTCTTACGACAGTGTAATCGGTCTTCCTCATCAATTTTCTTATTGCTGCCTTATTGTTGTCCACGATGGTCGGCGTGAAATTATGGTAAGCACGGAGCTCGTTGAAAAACTTGGCGTATCCATGTTCCACTCTAGACGAACTGTAGAACTCGGATAACTTTATATTCAAAGTTTGTTCCAATAAAGCGATCGTAAGGCGATGATGAGAGCCACCGACGCTGACATACCAGCCGTTAAAATCTCTCATACTTCTTTGCAGTATTCTTGACAATTCCGAGCTCGTTTCTGGCCAGTGATTTAACGATTTATACCACCAGTAGACAGGTCGACATTGTCCTACTACTCTGGAAATTGCCACATGTGTCACTCCTTGTCCTGGTGTACGAATGTAGTACTCAAACCGCAGTGAATGTGATATGCCACCGCCATAATACAATGTATGGAGGAACTTCTTAAATTTTATTGGTAGTATGGAAATCACGTAGTCTAGTTGATTGCCCACGTTTAGCATTCCTTTGAAGTTGTACGTAGTCAAAAAATTATTCGCAAGTAATTTTGTGTAAGGTTGCAAGTTGCCACTTAGCAGGTACACGTTGCATGTGTCTCCTAACTTCTGCCATCTCGGATTTGTAATCTTGTAATCTCCCGTCATAAATACAAGCGGTAATGTCATATCATACATTGCTACTATAACACTGTAGTCCACGATAGTATTATCGTACGATATAATAGTGACTGTGCAATGTTGAAACGTTTTAAGAGCAGTATGGAGCGAGACTATCACGGTAGATACTACTGGAAACATGAAGCACAAAATATAGATTCCGTGCAGCAAGACACGACAGATAATCATGATTCAAGCGCTCAAGATTTGAAGTCTTGCACAATCAAATCGACGACAAAATCTGTTTGTCAGTTTGAAGAACGACAGGATGTGGTGAGTACTAAACTCTGACTAAAAGTTGTGATGATTTCTACTGAAGAGAACACAGGACTTACATGGTACGATAGCTAAATTGACATCAGTGCGCCCGGGATTTGAATAATCTAGCTATCCATAGCACGCAACTTCTTGGCTTTTTGTATTATTGAACGGGCATAGGCGTTATTCAAATCACGAAGCAATACCACTACTCCTTGAACTAACTCTTTGAAAAGCGGACTACATTAATTATTAAAGAAATTTTATCTCTTTCACCCATACACTTGAAACTCGATTTGCGTCTCCTATGAGCGCTGTGAAATCCGAAAGCTTGAGACAGGTTCTCGCGTGATTGTTTATGGAATGAAAAACATGGATAGCGATTAATGATTCACATCGCACTTCCAAGATTGGTAAGATATATTTCTATGGTTTGAATTATTAAATCGTGAATCCATAAACGTGTTCAAGAAGAACACTGTGTGCAATATACACACAAAGTACATTCCGTGTATCACACCATATTCACCTACAGGATTTCTAGAATTACCATGTCTAAGTGTATTTTCAGGCACCATGGAATTTCAAAATAAATTTTGAGAGATTGTTATACAAATGTGATAACGAAAGTGAAATAGACCTTGAATGTACGAAAGTCGGTATACTTGGGTAGTTTATCAACCAAACACCATTGGACTTATAAATGTCAATAACTGACTGGGAAGTCAGGAAGAGTCGGCATTATTGTGTTGCTTAGCAACCTTATGATTTTAGGCACATCCGACCCGAAGACTGCTAAATAAATAAATACGGAAATAATGTCTGGGTTTACGTGCGTGACACACTTTCTTCGAATAATTGTTAGCTACGTTTGGCGTAAAATATTGGTTAGCGCGGAGCTTACCTGTCAAGTGATCGAATCATATTTTTTTTTTCAAAACCAGGCTCGCAGCACATTTTATAAACAATTGAAGTGGTTTAAGGTTACATGCGCATGCCATACCCCAAACATTTGACATGTAATAGCAATAAACGCTCTTAAGACTGAGTAGGTATTTGTTGCAAATCAAGACATATATACTGCGAATAGCTAGACTGCTTGCTAGAGCGTTAGATAATTAGATAGCTAGCAACGATTTTACACAAGCTAATCTATCCTAATACTAGGATCGCCAGTTACTTGTTTGAAAAAAAGTAAACAAGCATATTTCACTCTGGGCGCACTGTGTACAAATCCGCCATGCCATTTGGCAAAATGCGCCTAACGTTAAATTCCCATTTCAAATTAAATTAATTGTGTTCGGATACAACATGCTTGGCATGTAAATTGTACGAAAACCCCATAACAACCTTACCGGACATGAAAAAGTGTCAGAAGTGATATTTTGCAACGGCTCTCTGGTAGCTGGCTATCTTAGTAGTAGAATTGATTAGCTTGTGTAAAATCTTTGATAGCTAGACTGCTAGATAGCTATATTGCTAGGTAGCTATTTAGCTAGATGGTGACCTGGGTTGAGGTCACCCTCTGACACCCACTTCTTATTGCATTTGTGCATGTTTCACACCATTCTGAGCAGATTTGAAAGTTTGACCTCTAGTGACCTAGCTTGAGGTTTCCCTCTGACACCACCTTTTTGTTGCATTTATCCACGTTTCTGACCATTCTGATCAACTTTGAAAACTTGACATCTGGTGACCTGGGTCAGAGGTCACCTGGTGAGGTCAAATTAACACTTGGTGAGTCTTGTGACCTTGCCTGATAATTTCGTCAAAATACGTCAACATTTACCGCATGAGAAGTGGGGACGGACGGACAACTCATTCATATAATGCATTGCTTACGCAACACATAATTACTTATTTAACAAAATATTGGTACGCTTATTATGTGTTGCGTAAGCAAGACATTATGTGAATGTGTTGTCCGTCTGTCCGTTCGTCTGCAAGTCCCTCCGTCCACACTTTTCAGGCAGTAAACGTTGACGGATTTCAACGAAATTTTTAGGGTAGGTACACAAGGTCACAAGACACAGCAAGTGTTAATATGACCCCGCCAGGTGACCTCTAACCCACACATACAGTAAATGTTTATGGATATCAACAAAATTCATATGGTAGGTACACAAGGTCACAACTAGCATCGACTGTTAATATGGCCTTTGCCAGGTCACCTCTGAGATCACCAGAGGTCATATGAAGTAAATGTTGACGGATTTCGACGAAATTTATAAGGTAGGTACACAAGGTCACGACAAACATTGACTGTGAATATAACCTCGCCAGGTGACCTCTGAGGTCACCAGAGGTTATATGAAGTAAATGTTGACGGATTTCAACAAAATTCATATGGTAGGTACACAAGGTCACGACAAACATTGACTGTGAATATAACCTTGCCAGGTGACCTCTGAGGTCACCAGAGGTCACATAAAGTAAATGTTGTCGGATTTCAACGAAATTCATATGGTAGGTACACAAGGTCACAACTGGAATCGACTGTTAACATGACCTCGCCAGGTGACCTCTGAGGTTACCAGAGGTCATATGAAGTAAATGTTGACGGATTTCAACGAAATTCATATGGTAGGTACACAAGGTCACAACAAGCATCGACTGTGAATATAACCTCGCCAGGTGACCTCTGAGGTCACCAGAGGTCACATGAAGTAAATGTTTATGGATATCAACGAAATTTATATAGTAGGTACACAAGGTCACAACTAGCATCGACTGTTAATATGACCTCGCCAGGTGACATATGAGGTCACCAGAGGTCATATGAAGTAAATGTTGATGGATTTCAATGAAATTCATATGGTAGGTACACAAGGTCACAACAAGCATCGACTGTTAATCTGACCTCGTGAGCTGACCTATGAGGTAACCAGAGGTCAAGTTTTAAAAGTTGCTCAGAATGGTCTGAAACGTGCATAAATGCAATAAAAAGTGGGTGTCAGAAGGTGACCTCGACCCATGCCACCATCTAGCTATTTAGCTATACGCAGTATCTGTGTGTTGCTATGAAGATTTCTATTTGGTATTAAGGCAACACCTATCTACTCGGTCCTTACGACCGTTTATTTAATTTTGCCCCAATCTCCAAGTTAAATAAACGCTCTGCAAGACCGACTAGATATGTGTTGCAACTCAAGACATATATACTGCCTGTTGCTAGATTGCTAGATTGCAAGGTATGCACGTTTCTGACCCTTCTGAGCAACTTTCAAAATTTGACGTCGGGTGACCTGGGTCGGAGGTCACCTGGCGAGTTCATATTAACACTTGGTCATTCTTGAGACCTTGTGTACCTACCCAGTGAATTTCTTTGAAATCCGTTAACATTTACTGCATGTGACCTCCGGTGACCTCAGAGGTCACCTAGCGAGGTCATATTAACAGTCGATGATTCTTTTGACCTTGTGTACCTACCCTGTAAATTTCGTTGAAATCCGTCAACATTTACTGCATGTGACCTCTGGTGACCAGGGTCTGAGGTCACCCGGCGAGGTCACCCGGCGAGGTCATATTGACACTTGGTGATAGTTCTGACCTTGTGTGCCTATCATAAATATTTCGTTGAAATCCGTCAACGTTTACTGCATGAAAGGGGCCGGACAGACGGACGGACAACACATTCACATAATGTCTTGCTTACGCAACACATAATAATGAAATAGTGTTACTCATTTGACAAAAATAATTTTTTGATTCGCCATCGGGCATTTCAAATAAACACAAAATCACGACCGATTGGTAGTACTTGATAAGGACAATCGGTCGGCTTACATTGGACTATAATCCGAATCCCAAATAAAGTCATAAATTTGTCTAACCGCATTCAAATGCGGACAGAAGTCGTATAGCCTTGCAACAAAAAATGACTTCGACAAATCATCAATTCACTGACCAAAATCCAAGGAAACATGCTAGATATTAACTTCAATTAAACCAATTTAAGTTATTCGCATTGAACAACAAACTACGCATTATTATGCCGTGTAACTTAATTAATCCGAATTACTTCCAATTAGTGCAATAAGGTCAGTCTAATTAGAACCAACCACCTAGAATTAACATGAAAGCTAATGCCATTGTCGTTTAATCCCCTTCAGTTCTAATTCGCACTTTAATCAACCGAACGGAGTCTTGGCTCTTAGCTCTGAGTTGATATCAATAATAAGAGGGCATCTTCCTTAAGGAGGTTACTCAGAAGGCCGTTCGTAAAAAAAAATTGAACACAGGAAATGAAAATTTCAACAATGAATATTGGAACTTTGATTGTGACGATTTTTGGACTGTCAACGACGGTTGTTTCCTCATCTTCAAAGAATAGCGAGGACAATTCACCAGAGATCTCTGAACCATCAGATAACTTGAATTATAAAAATAAAAGGTCAATCGACAATCATTTGGAGAGTAATGATGGAATTGCAAATCTTACTCTTGACCTTGTAATGGACACCATCGTTGAATTGAGTTGGGCAGCAGAACCTGCAAACGCTGTCGAAGACGAGGTCCCAGAGTATCGAGTCTATTTCCAGAGAGAAAACCATTTCAAAAAGTTTAAAACTGTCAATGAAGCGAAGGTCACCCTAAATGATTTAGTGCCATACACAAGGTACAAAGTGTGGGTGGAGTCAGAGCGAGGGACAGAAGTGTCGGACGTTCTACTTCTTCGAACAGACGTCGGTCCACCCGACCCTCCGATCATCCTACACATTTATTGTGAATCAGAAAACACTATCTATCTGGCTTTACAATCTCCTACAAAATTTGACAACACGGTCGACTATTTTTACATTAACTACCGGGATGATGTGGATGCAACTAACACGACTGACTTCGAAGAACAAGAAATTGAGGCTCAAATGGGACAATCAACGTTCATTCTTACGAATTTAACAGTCAACACAATTTACGAGGTCAAAGTTCGTGCGGGTACGCTCTCAGTCATCCAAGGGAATAAAGTTTACAAGAGCAGATTCTCGGAATCTAGAAAACTTCGGATGGCTGATTGTTGGCGGGCTACTACAGAAGATGGTGCACAGGCACCAGTGACACCCACCATTATAACATCTGGGGTTTTAATCATTCTCCTCATTGTTTTTTCTATTATTATAATTATTTTTGTTAACCATTAAAATTATGGTATTTAGTTATAACGTGCAACATAATTCGATTTATTAAAATATTTCCGAAACAATGCTTCCACAGCACAGTGCTACTAATTTGGAGACTACGTTAAATATTGTTAAAGTAACTAGAAGATTTACATTGGAGTGTAATCCGAATCCCCTCCGAAGTAATAAATTCCCCAAGACACATTCAGGAGTAGAAAGAAGTCCCAACCAGGAATACCTTCAATTTGTCATCAATTTCAAGGTCATTGACCAAAATGAAACTTCCTCCGATCGCTAACGCAAGGAGTGTATTTGCGATCACTAAGCAAATTGTAGCTCCCTCCTACTCCTAAGGTTTGAATACGAACCAGCAGGTGGTGTTGATGAGTTGAACAATGTTCGCGATGAGTGCGACGATGCAGTAAGTGATTTCTGTAAACTTCGTCCAAATTGTAAATCCCGGATTGTCCGCCGAAGAATTCGTTGACCTGATGAATTAAATCTCTTGTGTTGGAGAGAGTAGCGGAGCCCCGAGCCACGATGGCGTTAATGAAGAATCCACCCACTGATGCCACATACAACGGTCCCAACAATGACTGAGACGTAAAATACGAATCGAGTCCAAGTTCCACAATTCATTTTGAGTTATTATTTCTATTGGCGTTCCTCTTGAGAATTACACTGCATGACAACTATGGCCAGTTTTTGTTGGACGTATTAAAGCGTGTTCCTAGATTCCAGCTTACTTAGCTTCAATTAAACCAATTTAAATTATCTTTGTTCAAGAACAATTTCCAGGCGTCGCTTAATTAGTCCGAATTATTTGTAATTTGTGCTACTACCATATACCAGTGTACAACCTACTGCTAAGTTAGGAAATCTAAAGGAGCTAACAAGGTCACTTTTCCAACTGATCATCGAATTTAGAGCTGAAAACTTTTCTGCAAGTTCGTTCACCTATGGTGACACCGCGTGTGTGCAATATCTCGTGCTGGTTTTGCTGCAAAATGTTTTGCGTGACCTCCAGTGGTCAAGATGTAATGTACAGGGTGGCCGCGAAACATCTCAACCTATGTGAAGTTAAATATCTTTTTAACGAAATTACCGATTTCATTGGGATTTTCGCCAGATGGAAGCAAATTTTTTTGAAGAATGATTAAAATTTAGTTCCTGTCATAAAATTTTAATTTGCGATGTGAGGAAAATTAAAAGTGCAAGACGACATTTTCTAACATGGTGGAGATAGGACCAAAATTCATGCAAAGTCAAAGTTCGCAGCAGCAACCGCTATTGATTTCAACAAATTCGGGTCGATTTTTTATTTAACGTGGAATATTTTCTCTAGTCTTAGTAGAAAATCGACCCGAATTTGTTGAAATCAATAGCGGTTGCTGCGGCGAACTTTGAATTTGCATGAATTTTGGTCCTATCTCCACCATGTTAGAAAATGTCGTCTTCAATTCAATTTCAATTTCAATTTCCCTTTTATTCCAATAACGAAGTAATGAGCATACATACATACCATTAAAGTACAGACTTTGGAATATCAGGATGTAACCTGAAACCTACTTATAGCGGGTTGTTATTCAGATACATGATTGCGTAAAATTAATGTCAAAATTTTTAGAGTTTACAATTGTCTTATTTACCTATTTCAATTTTTTAATTTTTAATTTTTATCAACTGGCCAAGTAATAAGTCAAGAACACATAATACACATACAGTCCGGGTGACGGTGATCACTATTATCGAAGAATATGCATTCGCTCATCTGGTCTTGCACAAGAATATCATGCACAGCTTTTTTGTAAAGTATTTTGGAATTTGTGTTTCGCACTTCTTCGTTTATATTTAACCATAGTCGAATGCCTTCAAAGTTTAACAAGTTCTTACCATACGCATTTTTAGGAAGTAAGGTGGGCAGATTAATCGTTTTTGTTCTAGTAGAACGTGTAACATAATTTGCTAAACTATAATCGAAGTAATCATAAAAACATGGCGGACAGTCTTTTGTAACAGCATTGTGAACAAATATAAGGAGTTCCTGTTTGTACAGATTTTTTGGGAATAGCCATTTTAATTCGTTTGTAATTCTGGACTTAACCTTCTCATACTTTTGTACATTTAGAACGGTCCTGCCGAGAGCTCTAATTACATTTTCAGCTATTTTCAAGTTACTTTTATTCGCAGCGCCCCAGACTATAGAACAGTAGTTTAGGAGAGGCAATATTGTGGTCTCAACTAACACTTTTACCGTTGATTTTGAAATAACATGACGAATCATATGAACATTCTTCCTGCGATAGTAACATTTCTTCGCTATACTATTTATATGGGGCAGCCAAGTAAGATTACTGTCTATCACAACACCTAGCGTCTTAATTTCGTCACAAGTGCTTATTTCAATTTGTCCACATTTCAGACTAAAATTACCAAGCTTTTTCAAGTTTAACACGGAACCTACTGGAAGCAGTTTTGTCTTTTCGAGGTTTAGTTTCATGTCATTTTTTTGCATCCAAGCCAATACCCGTTCAATGTCGGACACTATGTCCAATTTCGCCTGCTCTATTTGATCCGGACTGCACGAACAAGATATTAGCAGGTGTGTATCATCCGCATACAATACCGACTTAAAGTGAAGAAGTACTGCCGGCAAATCATTTATAAATAAGGAAAACAATAATGGGCCGAGCACACTTCCTTGTGGAACACCGGTTGGCACTTTTTGAGTTTTTGACTGAGAACCGCCTATTTTGACAAACTGGGATCTTCCAGATAGGTAGCCCTTAAACCACTTTGAGTTTATACCTAATGACTCTAGCTTATTTAGTAGAAATGTGTGGTTTACCGTATCAAAAGCCTTGCGTATGTCTAGGGCAACCACAAAGGATATTTTGTTTTGATTTAAATTTTCATACAGGAATTCAGTGATTGAGCTTAGAGCATGTACAGTATTATGTTTTGGGCGAAAACCAAACTGCTGGGAGTACAAAATGTTATTTTCATGGACATAATTATAGAGTTGATTATATACTACTCTTTCGTACAATTTAGACAAGTTTACACATTGAGAAATAGGTCTAAGATCATTGAATGATTTCGGATTATTTGTTTTCCCCAGAGGGATGACAAGATTAGTTTTCCATTCACTAGGAATGTCACCAAGGCTAGTACAATTAGATGATTGTCTTAAATGCACTATGCACTATTAGATGTAAGCTTCCGATCGGGTTGGGTAATCCGCTTATCCGACCCGACCCGAAATATCGGATAGAAATCCGACCTCACCCCGAATCCGACCCGATATCCAAAAAACCTAAAAAGTCATCCGACCCGAATGGTCGGGTTGAAAATTGGTCTAATCCGAATCCGGTCGGATATCTGTTCTTATCCGACCCGACCCATATCCGACCCGAATATCCGATGCTGAATTGAATGTTTCACAAAAGTAGAACTACAGCAATTTCTTCAATATTCCTTTTTTAACTCCAAAAATATAAGACACCCTCAAAGAATCAAATAGGAATTTTCGTATTTAATATTAGGGACTTAGCGCAAATCCGTAAAAAATTCATCCCGTAAAACGTAAAACGCAAAAGTGGAGGTTTTGCGTATCTAAAAATTATACGGACGGTTTTACGTGATACAGTTAGCGCAAGATTATACTCCACGCAATATACAATCAGAACGCTACAGAAAAGGCGCGGAAGAAATAAACATTCAAGTTAATCCGACGAAACACTGCTCCTCAAGAAATTCTAAACTGGAGAATCACCAAGTCAAAACTCACACGAAAATCTGGCCATGAAATCTAAATCCG
>JAQGCA010004261.1:0-10575 GCA_034698945.1 Protaphorura quadriocellata
ATAGGATAAATTTCCATAGCAACCGAGTAGTTCGCCTCTCAGAAGAACTGACGTAAACAAACTCTGCCGTTGCCATGCAAATTCTCCCATTCAAGGATGATAAAATGATTGGAAATCTGGAATATTTGTTATTAATTGTATATGAAAAATAGTTAAATGGTCTTTTTTGAATGGTGCTTGCGCAAAGTCATATACCGTGTTAGGTTGGCATATTACATTACGGGGTCCAGGGGCAGAGCCCCGGCGGGGGTTGGTGGGCGGAGCCTCTCATTAAGAGAGAGGTGTGGCTATATAACACGGTATTACTCTCCTGTGCAAGGTGTTCATTTACTTTGTTTTTAGTCTTAATCTACTGTGAAATTTCTCAGTTTTACTGGCCTATAAAATAGCACCTTTTTTTTGAAAAGACGGTATGATGAGCTTCGCTCGCTTTTCTGTGGCACAACCGTTGAGGGGATGACATATTCCTAGTTTATGTAGAACGTGGTTCACGACTTGTGTCCACACTGAGGACGTACCAATTAATGAGAGAAAGTTCATCCCGAAGAAACGACTTCGGAGATAGATAGCGAATCTATAGATTTGCCACCCCTTCTGCGGTCCAATCTGGGAGAGTCAAAGAGTGAGATATGTATTTTGTAGTGAATCTTATTGCCGATCGAGGAAGCTTTTTGAAAATCCGAATTACAGAAATGCATAGCGGCGCTGAAGAACGTTTAAGTACAAACCGATACGAACAGCCGGAATTTTTTTTACATTACGGGGTCCAGGGGCAGAGCCCCGGCGGGGGTTGGTGGGCGGAGCCTCCCATTAAGAGAGAGGTGTGGCTAATTAACATGGTATTATTCTACTTCGCAAGATCTAATTCTCCTGTGCAAGGTATTAGTTTACTGTGTTTTCAGTCTTAATCTACCGTGAAATTCCTCTATTCTACTAGGCTATAAAACCGCACCCTTTCTTTTTAAAAGGACGGGATGATGAGCTTCGCTTCGCTCGCTTTTCTGTGGCACAACCGTTGACGGTATGACATATTCCTAGTTATTTATATTCTTCAGCTTTGAAAATAGTTTTGGTCACCTAACCTTTTATGAGAATTCGTAATGCTTTGCACCCAGTGTGACGAAAGTTGTTTAGAGAGGCTGCTAACTCTAACGGCTGACTCAAATCGGTTGATATTTACAAACGAAACAATATCTTGGAAATATTCTTAAACTAATCTACTTACATTAAAACCGACCAAATTCTTGAATGAATGAATGAATGAATGAATGAATGAATAAATTGGAGTGAACTCCTCCCACATTTTTCATCGTAACGGGTTGAGGTTAGGCTCATTCGACAGATCTACAATATATCTGCGGTAGTTGCTATTTTTCATCAAAAATTTCGAACCGAAAGGCTTTCAAAAGATTTTTTGAAAAAAAAATTTAACCCGTGGGAGATGGGACAAAATATCCAAAAATTAGTTTTTTTGGATGAGAATTGTTGACATCAACGGATGTACACATGCGCGTCGTCGTCAACAACCAATCAGAAAGAATTGACTTTCATGTGAAAATTTGGAATTCAAAGTATCTACTTAAAATAAAACGCCAGCGATAATTAGGGGTCATCCCGGACTACTCCTCCTACATTTCGCATCGTACAGGGTTGTGGTTAGGCTCATTCGATAGATCTGCCTCTTGCCCACCATAGTTGCTTTTGTTTTTAAAAATTTCGAACCGGAAGGTATTCAAAAGATTTTTTGAAAATAAAAAATTAACCCGTGGGAGATAGGACAAAAAATTTCAAATTCTGCTTTCACCGCGGATGGAAGAGGTTTGAATTGTTTACGCATGAGTCGATAAGCAGTCATCACCAATCACAACAAAATGATTGGGTTGGCGGAAAAATATGAAAACTCATAACTTCAATGAGAATTCACAAAGGACTTCAATACAGGGTGTGCCATCATACATTAGACCATACAGGGTGGATCAAAACAAGTTCTTTTAAGAAAACCGGGATCTGACCTGAAAAGGGACTATAATTCAATGTAGGAAGTTAGGAAATGCACTTTACAGGGTGGTTTAAAAATTGAACACTACAGGGTGGACCAAAAGAAGTTTTTTTTTTCTAAAAATACCGATATTCACTTGGAAATTAACTAATACGATGTAGGAGGTTAGGAAGTGCACTTTACAGGGCGATTCATAAACTAGACCCTACAGAGAACTACTACGAAGTCATTTAGCACTTCTTGGTCGCATAATTTAATTTTAATTTAGCGTAGTTAGGTTAGTTCGTACAAATTCTTGTTAGGTTAAGGCAATACACATTACATTATGTGGAAGCAATGCTAAAAGTGCCGAGATACAGTAGGGTATGGAAATATGCTCCCGGGTAGTAGCCTAGACTGGTACCGTTGCAGGAACTGTAATGAGATTGAAACCTTTGCTCACGTTCTAGGATACTGCCACAAAGGGTCAGATCTCCGAACAGCCCGACGTCACCGAGTAAGAATAATGATTGCCAACGAGTTCAAAAAAATGAATTATGAGGATTATGAGGAAGTATCATGTTGTGCTGAGGGTGACTCCTTGAAAAGGGTAAACATTTTGGCGATAGACAAGATCACCAGAAATGCGTTCATTCTGGATCCCACAATCAGGTTTGAGGTGTCGGAATTTCAGCCAACTGAAGTTGACGTGGAAAAGAAGTTGCATTATGAACCAACGATGCCAGACCTGACAAACAAATACAATTTGAATCAAGTGGAAGTGATAGGCTTAATGATTGGTGCAAGGGGAACAATTCCAAAGTTTTTTGAGACGTTCAGACTTCAGTTTAATCTACCTAAATCAATCGATAATGAAATAGTTGTGTCTGTAATTAAAGATTCAGTTTATATTCTTCGAAACCGTTTGTATAATTTTCTATCATAATACTAATCATAATACTAATCATAATACGTTTAAGATACAAGATTTGTTTTATCATATTCCGCATTATTGTACTTGAGTATTGATTACGCATACTGTGTCGTTTTTGACAACTCACTTTGGTGAACAGTGAACTTGAACTCGAAGTTCTTTCTCTCTGTTCTGTGCTGTAGAGCAGAGGGAAAGGAAGCGAATAAGGAAGGACAAAAAATAAAGACAAGATGGTACGGTGACATCATTATTTATAATGGGACCCCGTCCTTTTACTTCCCACCAGTTCACTTCAGTTCTGACTAAAGATTCGCTCCACAACCCTAATCACGTAATAACGTTAATAAGCACGGAGAGTCCGGAGAGAAAGTTAGAGGTTATTGACAGGATTCTGTCATGTCTTGTAAGAATGTAATTAGTGGAAAGATTGATTTACAAATTTCAATACGCTCTCGCCTGTCCCTCTGAATATTAAAACAAAATTGAGTACACGGAAGGAGGAGAGTGGATGAAGTATTGATCTTTTGTGCACGAGCAAATTGCAATTATCATTTCCATACATCCTACGACTGCCTGCTCCCAGCTGGCCCGGTCTTAAACGATAACACACCGCCACGGCCAAAACACTTTAACGACGCAAAATACGAACATTCTCCTCAGATTAATCCAATTTTATTATGAATGGAAAAAGACTTCCATAACACCCACCGACCCACCATTCATTCTCATTGTCATTCCCCCAACAAAATGTTCTCAAGGAACGACATGAATCATTGTGAGTGGTTTTTAAGATATCATCCACTTAACACCTAAGGTGAAAATTAGCTGACCAACTGGCCGGGAAGATCGACAAAAATTCACAAAATATAGTATACAGTCAAGTCTTCCAAATCACTGTCCTTAAGCTCAACAAGTCGTTTTAAGATTTTGTCGTGGTAATCACGACTCAATACGACATTGTTATTCGATTTTTTGCTCTCTATGACTTTTACTTTTTGAAGAAACTTTTCTCCATTTCAGGAAATATATATGGGTGCAGGGGCGTAGCTAGAATTTTATTTTGTACTAGGCCAGAAACTCAATAGCATTACCTAATCGTTGTAGCGAAAACAAATTTAAGGCTACTCTGTAAGGTTTTGCGAAATTTGACCTAGGCCGTGGCCTAGAAGGCCTGTGTGGTTTAATAGTGATCAGATAAGTGTCATGAACAATCTATCAATTTTGAGTAGTCCTATTGCAAGGTGGCTAGCCTATGTAGACTCAGTTACCAAAATTTAGTACTCAGCGGTGTATGTCTTCGGTTGACATGGTATCATCAAAGTCGTCCTAACTATTTGGCATATACAAATAGAATCAAGTCTGAACAACCCGAAGATCCAGCCAGTCAGTTGAACTTTTTAATTGTGCGTGGCGGACGTTTCTCTTATTTCTCTCGTGCCAGACAATCGCTTTGAAGGACAAATACACAACCTCCGATATTATTCTAATTCTTCGAGTTCACTAATTGCACCGAATAACCGACAAGAAATGGCCGGGATGACTAAACTCATTTTGTTGATGATCTTGGCCGCAGTTTCCTTCCTTCCACAAGATGGCGTCGATGGTTAGTAGAAAGTATTAGAACATAATGTGACGAAATCACAGCTGTATATGAAAATAGAAGCCTGCATGACTGGTTAATTTATTGTATTGTATTGTTTTTGCGTTCAGCACTTGAGTGTCATATGATGGGAGGTGGAGAAAAGGCATCGACCAAGGAGAACTGCCCTAATGCCGATGATATCTACTGCAGCACGTTTGAATTTAGTGAGTTAAAAACTGATGTTTTCGAGACATTGTCGCTGTTATTGTTATTAATAGTTTGTTTTGTACAGATGGTACGAAAACGAAAGGTTGTATTTCTGAAGCAGCGGTCAAGTCTCTCCAGAACAGAAAAGGCGACTGTGGTGATTTGCCGCCGAGGAACGGAAAGGTGGCTACAGTTTGTTTCTGTAAGAAGGCTTTGTGCAATTCAACCGCTCGTCTTCATGGCCACTTCTCATCAGTACTCAGTCTTTGCGTCGTTCCCATTATCCTTGCCATTTCCTTCCTTGGAAAACCTTGAAGGACCCTTCAACTTTCAGTTTCAAAATCTCAACAATCACCAATCGTCTTCGCATCTCTCAACATACAATGCATTTGATCATCACCCACAATTATTAATGTTTATAAACAAATCCTCGCACACATGTTCATGAATAACAAATAAATGTTTACCAAAAATAATGTTTTATTTTTTATAGCCAATTTTACTTTTTACGATTTGCTTACTTCAATAACACTTACGTGCAGTAGACTATGGAATAATATGTGATTTCTAGTGTTCCGGACTTTTTCAAAATTACTAAGCATGGACATGTGGCAACACTCATAAAACCTTAACTACATGGCTTACCCGAAAACGTGGCATGGGAAGGGAGTTTGGATGTTTTTTGGAGGTTACAGTACGTAAAGCTACGGATATGGAAGGAACACATTGAGAGTGAAAAATCTTAATTCTTTATCTCAGAGCGGGAATGACGTCTAAAATATTTAGCCGCCGAGACGGTCAGTCAGTAGGAACTTTGTAGCAGTGTTGACATAATATACGTTTTTTTAGTCGATAAAAAATCAAAATTGATTTCGTTTTCACACATCATCCTGTGCAGTTCCCATAACACTTGTAAAGATACCCGACCCAAGCGAATCGTGCAAATTCTGGCATTATTCAAGATAATAAATTAACAGGTAAGAGGTAAGATACCAGACATTAATTAAGTGGTATTTATCCTTATTCAAAAATTATAGGGAAAGTCTTGGTACCAAGAAACTTCTGAGTCCACACCGCCAAGAAGATATACAGGGTCACGCATAACCTTGGCCCCCCCCCCCCCTGGCCAGCGCAATCTGGGAGAGCCGGACAAAAAGTGAGATATGCATTTCGTAGAGATAGAGAATCTTATGAAGGATCTAGGGAGGTACTCCGCTTGAAAGTCCGACGCGCGTAGCGGCGCCGACGAGCTCTTAAGTACAAATCGGCATGAAAAAATGGATTTTTCAACGGTATTTTGACAAAAACGAGCCCAAAATATTTTTTTCGAAAAATCTGTCGATGCCACCTTTGTTGTAATAATTTTATACACTTTTTCAAATTTTGTTCGACTGGTCTGGATAAAGTCGATTTTTCGCTACCAGGGCATTTGAAAGAGAAAATCTGATTTTTTTTTCACCCAAATGATCTGCCACCCTGGGTATTTGATGTTAAACATCAAATACCCAGTCTGCCACCGAAGAATCAACTTTCTCGGGGAGACTCTTTTGCGAGGAGATGTACTCACCTTGACCTCCTCTTTCCAACGACACATCACTCGAACCCGTCATCGGTTTAACATTTTTTACCTGTCGACCTTTTATGGTGACCTCTGTAGGTCATGGAAATTACTTTTTCGCAAAAGACTGAAAAAGAGCCCCGGGGAATGGTCCCGGGAGCTCACATAAAGATTTTTAAGTCAGTCGGTCAATACACTTACCCACAAAAGAGGTGCATAATAATATGTACAGGAGGTCTAATTTTAAAAGTGTGGTCGTCCCACCCCGAAAGGGGGCGGGTCAAAAAATTTAAAAAAACATTTTTTAGCTTATACCTCCCTCAGTACTATCGAATGTAACAAGTCTGTTTCAATTCAATTCAATCTGTCCTCTCTTCTTTCTGACCTGGCGATTTCACCGATAATGTACGAGTACATAACATTTGGACTATTCTTCCTCTTCGTATCGACTGATTGTGACAAAGGTGTGAACAATGCATGTAAACTAATTTAAAACTAACAAACAACCGGAATTTGAAAATAAGTATACAAAATATTTATGAAGACGAGTAATCTTGCTACTTCATTAAAATATCATTTGGCATTGAGAATAGCATTTTAGACAAAAATAAATATTATATACACCGACATACGCATAATATAAAGTGAACCCCTATTTAATACTCGAGACGCACTCAGAGACGTAGCTATTTCAGAATTTGAACTGCAATTTCATGAAATGGAAAGAACGTGTCACATATTTTATTTTCAATATCAAATTCTCAGAAAGTTCCTACTTCTAATTTTACCCTTGTAATATATTTTGGTTAAAATTTTGTCACACAATTTGGTCACAACAATGATTTAAAATCTCAATTAGGTACGTCCGACAATAGTTTGTGAATAAGAGAACTTATACATTATATACATACACAACATATATTTATTTATATAATTTTGTCAATAGTAGCGCTTGTAGAAATGGCACAAGTTAAGAAATTGCCCTCTCAGGAAAAGACCAGGAATTACCACAAAGCATAAGGAATGGCTTGGTTTCAGTGAATGACGTTCACAAGATATATTTAATGTGAGAGATTCATAAAACGAACAGTAAATCTTTAAGTACTTGGAACCAAAATATTGAATTCAATAAAATATGATTCTAGTTCAATTTTACATGGTTTGAGCCTGGAGTGCACGAGTTCTCATGTGTTCACAAAGTTGTCCAGGAACTTCGGCCAAAACCTCTTTGGCAAGACCGAATTTACAATTGAGGGCTTGTTCTGGAGAAATCCCTTGTCCAATGAACTTCCGTAATTCTAGAAATTCAAACAAGAAATCCGGGAATACTAGAAGTCTCTCTCGTAACAGGAAAAATCAAGAATACATTTTAATTTGAAAATGTTAGAAAGACAACTAAGATTAAAATTAGGTGAGTATAAATAAGAATTCCGAGTACTAATTATAAGATCGCCATTTAATTGGAATTTGGCAACATTCATTAAAATCAGTCACAAAATGAGGAATTCGTCGATTTCAGTCCTCTTGGTCTGAAATATGTAGTACATACAACAATCAATTTTGATCAATTTCGTGAGCATTAATTAGTAAGAAATACTAATCTAAATCTGTGTAAGCACGCAAGCAGATTTTGTTAAACATTGAATTCTGCATATTTAAACCACAGGTTTGAGTCTCTTCATCCAAAGAACAAGTTGGTCAGGCAATTCGGCCAATACAGCCCTAGCCAAATTCGCTTTACTGATCACATTCGCACTACTGTGACTGATACTAGCAGCGGGATTAAATTGTGGATTGTAGGGCTGGGCCTGCGATTGCGGATACATTTGAGTTCCGTATTGAGCACCGGATGAGTAAAATTTTCGCATTTCTGAAACAAATAGAAAAAAGACGTTACTGAGCAAACTCGTTAAATTGTTTCAAAATTTCGATTCTCGGCTACTTAAATATTCCGAAAATATATTTTGTAACACCATTATAGAAATAAGTCAGAAATAATTTCATCCAATCCATACAAAATTCTTGGGAATGATTCGAACAAAATCGGAATGAGATTTGTGAGACTGTCCTTTTGTATTACAAAAACATGGTTCTCAGGACTCCGAAAGTCCAAAGTCCAATAACTTGACTTGCTCCGCTCAGGCTCAATCAATACAAAAATAATTAAACAAAGCAGAATACTACAAGGAAAAGCTGGTGCGCATTGTGGTAAGAATACCACTGTTAATCAAAACTTGGATACGGTTAAATCGTTCTGGATTAAGGCATTCCGTGTCTAAAGATTACGTTTCCTGGAGAGATCAAATTTTCTGACTAAGCTGGTTTGGTGGTAAAGTGAGACCGGAATGAAAAATCCAGAAATAATTCTATTAATTCCCGAAACAACTAAGCGACAAACTTATCCGGCGTTCTCAGCATTTGTTTGAGTTAAGGTTTTTGAATCAGCCAGGCGGTTCCTTATAAGGCAATGGCAAAGTGCAGAAACACATAAAACAAGCAAATAATTAACTCGAAATAAGGTCTTCAATTTGTTAAAAAAAAATGAAGCAAAGTAGAGACTACATTACAAAGTTAAGGAGATAAACTATGCGGAACGAAATACCCTTAGTTATTTAAAGAACATTAGTAGAATAAAAGAGTATAAGGCTCAGGTTCTACGTCCTACCAGAAATGCTGAACAGAACAGCTGAAAATGACAGAAATTCGTAATTGATATTTATACATTATGCTTACCAACGAACTGAACAATATCGCGGACAGCAGTGCGACCATTATGGCTTAGAAGCTTGCTATCGCTGTCCAAAAATTCCATGGCGGAAAAGTCCTCATTTCCAACGCCAATAATTATTATGGACAATGGCAATTGCGACGCTTGAATAACAGCAGCCTTCGTGGCATCCATATCTATTAAAAATTAATATAAAATTTGAAATATCGTGATATAAACTGAACTAACGGAAACGGATACGCCAGACTGGCTAGAGAACACAGGTTAGTGGTTTCAGACTTACCGCAAATTATCCCGTCCGTAATAATAAGAAGCACAAAGTAGTTGCGGCCATCCTGGTAAGAGGAAGCGAAGCGAGCCACGTGATTAATCACGGGAGCAAAATAAGTTGGTCCATAAAGTGTAACTGAAAAGTAAGTGAAATTTTACCAGGTTGCCTCAGACAGGTTTAATTTGTTTGGGGCGTTAGTAACTTACCAGTGTTAAGGGATTGGTGGTAAGCTTCCAAAATCCCAGCCACACCTTGACAAAACGGACTTTGAGGATTTCCATTCAAACAAAATTCGTGGGAGACAACTCCACTTGGGGGAATCCTAGCACCAAACCCCAATCCGGGGAACAGCTTGTCACTATCATAGTCCTGAATAATTTCTCCTAAGAAGTCCATATATGTTGTTCATTGAAAACGTGGAAAACGTAAATAGGGTTAATAAAATGTTCAAATGTACATACCAACAGCTTTGATGGCCAAACTGTACTGATTGTCCACGCTAGGGTTTTGATAATGTAAACTTTGTGGATGATTAGGATCCCCATTTGAGGCAGTGAAATCAATGGCAACCGTGAAATGAAGTTGAACACCGCTTTGAATGTGATCCAGGAATGATTTCTCTTCCTCAACTCGGAGCCAATTAATGTTGAGAAGCCCAGAATTAGTGTAACTTTTCTTTTTAGCTTTCTTAACCGGATTAATCAAGTTGAAACTTCCACGATTTTCATTAGCAGCTTAAATGTTTCAAAATAAATTTAATTATTTTACTTAATTAGCGGAATAATGGCTGAATGTACAATATTTTGTGCATATTTCTTCAAGTGGTGCTGAATATTCGATAAACCACGAATCTCTAATGTCCACGTATTGAATACTTATTCGGCACATTGGCAAAACGCCAGCATTTAGTATTTTTCTGCGTAACGGCTTATTGAATAAATTCAAATTTTCGATTACAATGGATTGGGATTACTCACCAGCGACCAATTCCGCGAAAGTTGTTTCAAATTCTCCAATCAGGTCACTGGACCCATCACTATCCCAGTCGGAAACTTTGAAGCGGAGTTTCCTCTCAGGTTTCCCACCCGTGAGGGAAGCCACACGAATAGAGAATTGTTTCCACTCTGGGTTTAAATTATTCTTAATAATTTCTGTCTTGTGAACATCCGAGTAAGTCCCGTCGTCCAACAATTTGGAGATCAGCAAGTATGGATCACTTTTTCCAAGGAAATCTTTCTTATCCAACTTCCGACCACATAATTTCAAGTGAAGAACTTCTTTGCTGCTTCCCAATTCTTCCGCCACAACAACTAAGGA
>JAQGCA010004262.1:0-10575 GCA_034698945.1 Protaphorura quadriocellata
GGGTGTTTTTGTTTAATATTTTAACTAATTTTGTTATTTCTTCCTTCGTCTAGGTGGTATGAGAGGAGGGAAGAGCGATATTATTGAGTCGCATCGTCATCCAGGAGTGTTCATTGCCAGAGGGAAAGAGGATGCTCTTGTTACTCGTAATATGGTGTCTGGGGACTCCTCCGTTGATGTAAGTTGAGCAGTGACGGTTAATACTGTAGACATTAACACTGACTATATTTTATATTTACGAGTACAACTATGTCAGTATTGTCCACTTCATTCTAAGAGAATGAAGGGGAAGTGACCCAAATAAAAGTCGTTCCATTCAGTGAGATAGCAACTTTTCATACTTTTCCCTCTGCCATTTTTCTCTGCGGTCAACCCCCGAAGTCGAAGGTCAACATCTGTTTCCTATCATAACCGTGATGTTGATCTTGAACTGTGACCTCGGGGGTTGACCGTTGAGAAAAGATACTTGTATCATTGACGATGGAATCGTCATGGCGGATATTTTTAGAAAATTTTGGAATTCTTACCAGTGAATTCTGATACGATGAGAAATACGGAATGATATGTCATCCGTCGCACATTTCAGGTTTAGTTCAGTAATTGACCCGGATTTAAATTTTGGAGGTGTGTCTGTGTGTCGGGCTGGTATGTCTGCCGACTCCGTTCGTACATTCAACCCGCGCCGTGGGAAGAGAGAGAGTTGGAGCGAGCGCGAGGAAAAGTGGGACGAAGAGGCGCGAAGGACAGTCATGGAGTCATGACATTCACACATGCACAAACACACTTAAATTCTAATCCGGATTAACTGCTGACCTAAACCTGAAATGTACAACGAATGACATATCATTCCAGATTTCAAATCGTATAAGAATTCACTGGGAAAAATTCTAAATTTTTCTAAAAATATCTGCCCTAACTTTCCCCTCGTGAATGGAACAACTTTTCTTTGGGTAATTTTCACGGTTATAGAGTGACCCAAGGTTGGTAAACAAATCCCTACAAGGTTAGCTCATGCGTGTTTGAAATTCAGAAAATTTGAAATCTCGGATTTCTATCACTCTGGGTTGTGGCGCCATTGGATTCAGTGTACAACCTCCATTTACCCATATATAAATTGTACACCAAACCCGAAAACAAACTCCAGAAAACAAATTGCGGATGAGCTAACCTTGTGGGGCGGGGAGGTGTTTGTCAAGGAGCCTTAGAGTGACCTATATGTGCCTTCTGGAGGTCACCGGAAGTGACCTCTTGGGTACGGTCCTAGACAAAAGTTGTTCAAGGGGTCAAAGGCTACAACATCAAAATTTGACAAAATTCCAAGCCGACCCTGATTAGTAGACTTTCAAAATTTATATATATTCCTTTTCACGTCTCACCAAGTTCGAATTTTTAATTTAGAAGCAATCTACGTCAGACAGGGAGACTAATGTGAGCAGTGACCTTCAAACTCACTTTTTTTCATTATTTCACAATTAATGTATGGCGGGTCTCAGTTCATAGATTTCTTTTTCACAGGTTGCAGCGTTTTTCATGGCTTACGTGGAGAAAAAGGATTTGCTCAATTGTCGATTAGTTTGCAAATTATGGAAACAAGAAGTCGAACACCACATGCAGGAAAAACTGACGATTCACATTTACGAGACCCGATTGACTAGGATTAAAACATTCCTAGAACATGCAAAACAATCGTTCCCTTCATTTAGAAACCTAGTTATCCATTTGGACTACGCCTACTGGGCAAAGCATAGGGGTGCCATTGATGATTTATTTGAATTACATGGAAGGTATCTGCACAAGTTGGAATTAAACTTTGACAAAGTCGGAATGGATCAGAATTGGGACTTGTCAATTATGCGAAACATTATCATTTCCTTAGAAGAAATACGCGAACTGAAAATTGGAATGTCATGTCGTCTAATACATAAAAAAAAAATGTATTTTAAAGATCCAGATGGCAAGAAAATATTGACAAATCTAAGGACTCTGGACCTGCGACTGAATTGCAGTAATTGCAATTTAAATAGTTTATATCATGGGATGTCTCAAGTATTCATTGACCTACTCGGGGTATTCCCAAATGTGGAGACATTGCATTGGGGGTCACAGGATGACTCGAAACATTTCATTCAGTCCCTAATTCTCGTCAATCCTCCAGAACTGAAAAAACTTGTTATGCATACGAAAATTAACCTAGAGAATAATGAACGGCTTCAAAAATTTGGACACAAACATCACAAACTCCAACACATTCGTTTAGTTGATTTTCCAGATTTTCACAAATACCGCGCCTCTCCTAACGGAAAACCTGCGAGATCTAATTCTATACCCAATCTGGAGAAACAAGATGTAGTACTAGCGACAACGGATAGTGACAGAGAGAGAAATCGCCGATTGATTTTAACTCCTAATCTGGATGACAATTCCGCACTATCGGCACTGACCAATGTCCGAGATAGAACAGACAACCAGACGAATGATGATCTAACTGCTACAGCTGCTATTACAAGTCTTACGCCCAGGGGTTCAGCTTCAACTTTGCAGAACTCGCCTTCCAGTCCGTGTCAAAATTCCATATTATTATTCTGTTCAACGGGATTATGTCGAGAACAACTAATAATGCTTAGAAAATTGAGCGGAATTTGTGGAGCCCGTATTGTAAAGAATTACACTAATGACGTCACGCATTTGATTTTGAACTTGGAGACGGAGAGAGTGCCACAAACAATGAAGTACCTCTTTGCCATAGCTGGACAGAAATGGGTAGTTGTCTTTGATTGGGTAGAAGAATGTGTCAAACAAAATAGAATTGTCTCAGAGGTGAGTAAAATAAAATTATAAGAGCTTGTTTCATGTTTCAATTCCTTTCCTGGCTTTTTAGAAAACACTAATGGAATTGTTTACTATTTATGCTAAACCTAGGAACGGTATGAAACTTCAAACTTTTCACAGTGTGACCGTGGAGTTCGGAAATCCCGACTTGCCAAATCTCCACTTTTCAAGGGTTTTACATTCCACATTGCCGGGAATATGATCAGTAGTTCAACGTCAGTCATGGGGTGTAAAAAATTACTAACCCAAATGGGAGCAAATATTATTTTGGATGCAAATTTGGACAAGGAGGAACGGGTCATCATTGTTGGTGATCCCAACAAAAGGGTCGACTATCAAAGTAAGCTAATTGAAAATTAATAGTACGAAAATGGTATTTCAATTTTCTCGTGATTTTGATGAAATTTATTTTTGTTGACAGAATGGTTTGATACGAATGGATGGTTGACAATTTCTTGGGAATGGATTTTGGAATGCATTTTAACTTACACACTTGTTCCATTTTCGCAATCAAATTTATTGACAAATGTTGCCGGGAAGAAACTTCTGAAAGCTAAAGTTCCTCTGCAGCTCCTTAAGGCCCAAGAGATATAATTATATTAATTGATGTTCAAATTAATTGTTAATCAAATTAAAATTTAATGATTAACAGCAACAGTAAAATACTAAAAACTATTTCGAATTCAATTCAAAAGAACCACAGCTGGTGTCACAACAATTTTATAATATTTTAAGTCTATCATCCTTGAAATAGATCAGCGCTTCTCTTATCCTAAACAGGTTTATCTTGCCTCAAATCAAGTGGTCCATTATGTAAATGAGTCAGAATGAAGAATGCAATTTCTGGAGAACTCCAATAACTTGTATGAGAAGTGAGTGCTGATAAATAACTATTGGACAAATTACTTTCCCGTAAAACGAAGTCAATTCTGTACTCCAAATCTGCAATATTAATTATTTTGAATATTAACGAAGGAATGAATAATAGTAACATTAATATTTCATATCGTACCGTGTTCAATCTTGCCGGGGTCTGGATTTGGTGTCTCGGTTTCAGCCGAAGTATCGTCTGGCCCGTCCTCACCAGTCTGAGTTTTTTGGTCAATTGGACTATTCCGTTTAAGAGTTGTCGTTGAACTTGAAGGCAATTCATCTGTTTGCGTAACGACATCAACACGCATCTCAGTATTTTGTTCATATTGACCCCCAGGCGTTTTCCAGTACTTGATGAGATTCCACCAACCTCGACCAGTGTCTACAATAAGAAAGACCAATATTTCGAGACGAAAATAATTGGAATTTTTCTAAGCAAAATTCCAACATTTTGTTCGCTATTGTTGCACTTCTCAATTACATTGACAGTGTGGGGAATTAGTTGGAGTGTTTACTACGTACCTTTTGAATTTGTCGGCGGTGATCTGATATTCATGAATGGGTTAAGCCGACCCGCGTTAGAGCTAGATTGTTCTTGTGCCTCTGCATCTTGAATTGGTACTCCAAAAATATTTTCTCCATCTTTCTCAAAGTAGTAATATTCCCTTCCAATGGCTTGTTTTGACATTTCTTCAAATTTAGCTTGTACCAATGCGTTGTACGTGTTTATGCATAGAGGAACAATGTTTCGATACGACTGATTAAGCAGGGGCTCGACTCTGAAATGTAAAAATATCATAATAACCTAACGTTGCCAAAACTTTGCTTAGCATCTAAAATTCACCCGATATCCGGATAACTTGCAGAGGAAGAGGATTAAAAGCAAGGGATACAATCAATTAGAATTAGAACAGAATGGTAATGTGTATGGTACCGATAAGCTACTGGATCAGAAGGATGGAAGACGTTGTAAAATCGCTTGCATAAATGGTGTGGGAGGATGTGAGAACGAAGGTCTGGATTGTGGGGTTCTCTGTAGCGGAGAGCCAGGAATACGCTCAACGGCGAGCCCAGGCAAAAGAAATGCTCTAGCTGGAAAGGGTCAAGAGGGGGACAATCATTCAGTGATCAGTACATCCAGTATTGAGTACAAAGAGTACCAACTAACTAAAGGCTTCAAATGAAAAAGTTGCGAAATAAAGCCATGATTCCATTATATCACATCATCTGCAATGATATACGCAGAACTGGGTCAATTACATTGAAAAAGTAATTAATTACAAATTACAAATTAGCCTACTTTTGAAAGTATTTCAATTACAATTACAAATTACATGCAAAATTATTGATGTAATTAATTACAATTACAATTACGTAATTGTAATTGGATTTTCAATTACAATTACAATTCAAATTACAATTTCAAATATATCTTTTCTTGTGTATTTCAGCACTAAAAACACATTTTCTCTTTCACTATCCAAAACTTCATTCAATCTTTACTAGTCAACAAATGTAATTGAAAAAAAAGTAATTTCAATTACAAATTACAATTACAATTACAGATGTCTTCCAAGTAATTAATTACAATTACAATTACGAAATTGTAATTGTATTTTTTAATTGAAATTACAATTACCAATGTAATTGACCCAAGTCTGGATATACGCCGTCTAAAGTATTGTTTGCGAAAAACCATTGACCTTTACGTCCTGGGATATCAGAACGTTGCAGAACGATTGCTTTATGGAATCCTCGGTTCTCTTTGTCTAATTACCTTAAACTGGAGTCCCTTTGGTTTCGTCGGCACACTAACCCCAGCCACATCATCAATGATAATGATCCCTTCGTGATTAATCTCTTCCGTCGATTCCGAAATCACATCAATTGAACCCTAAATTAGGAATGAGCGAAAAATAAGAACTTGATTCCTGCGTTTGGAATTGTCAAATATTTTGAACTTACTCCAGGCCAAGTCTCAGTGACATCAAAGCAGTAGCCAGTAATGATGTCATAAGTGACGACTGCTCCCAATGAATGAGCCATGATTGATATTTTTCCACCACGAGCTTCAAAATTAGGGTTTCGCTTTACAAAATTTGCGTAAATTCTGTTCAGTTCGGTCATAAGTGCACCTTGAATCTAAAAGTAACGTAATTTCCATGATTTTGAAATGGATCAGAATGTCTGCAAATTTGTTCATTACCTCGCCTCTATACAATGGGCTCGTATAATACATGATATCCATGGCTGTGGAATTCAAGAGTTGCCGTAAAGTGAGTAATTTGTTCGGCGTGATATTATCAACGATATCTGAATTCAAGAAGGGAAGAACTCGGATTAGTTAACCCAACATTACATTCATTGACAACCATCTCCTCTCAATGTTAGCCCATGCCCAATTTGGAGAAGCCAAAGTTGTTTTTTCAGTTCGTGTTCTTTTTACATGGAGGCATATGGGAGTAGGACACCAACTTTTATGACCCTACAAACCCCAGTGACAGAAATCAAAGATTTCTAATTTTTTGATTTACGCATGAGCTAACCTTGTAGGGATTTGTTTAGGAGCATTGAGTTAACCCAGCTTTAGCTTTATTGAATTTTCGAAATCTGTTACCTCCGTCTAGTTTTATAGATGATCTCCACTCAACCGGGAAGAATTCAGCTCTCTGTCTACTCCCGAGTTGTTGAGGAAAATATCGAGCCCTCATGTTTGCGACACATTCCCTAAATCTGTAATTAAAATACGAGTGTCGATTCTTCATTAGCCATATAGGGTGAGCTTAAGTTAAGTACAGGATGTCGAAATGTTTGGTGACGAAATTACTGGTAAGAAAATGCGCCGCCATCTTGTACGGGGTAAGACTGGTTTTTCTTTGACGGCACATTTTGGAAAGCTGGGAATTCCTTTGCTCGTGTGAATATGCGCCGTTATCTTATTTGTTGGAAGAAAATTATTTTTAAAAACAATGGTACTTCGGTTTTCTTAGCGGACATGCTGTTTTCGGAAGGAAATGTCTGTCATGAGAATTTAGACTTTCAGGAACATTTCGACTCCTTATGGTTCAATGAAACTAATTCCTCACGTGGCACAATTTCGTACAATCCGCCCGGTATCCATTTTTTGACCGATTCCATGAACGACAAAAACAATGTGCGAAATTTCTGATGGACGATCCACAAGTGAAGCGGGTTTCAAGTAACCTCTGCATAACCTATGACCCCCTAATGGACAGATGGTTTTTATCAAATTTTTAATTTTCATGATTCACACAATTTTTTATCTAATAGGTTCGCACATTCGTGTAATATTTGTATTGAACCGTTTAAAGCTTACATGTTTGAAATCCCAATCGCTGACCCACTGAGCGAACAAATTGATAGGAAGCAGCTTTGCTATACAAATGGATTTCCGTCGGGCTCGTCCAATCGACATGGAACTCAGGAAATGATACACGATGTAAAACTATATTCAAAAATTAAACCAGCCAGATTTTTTATGGAGTTCCTAAATAAATTGTCAAATGTCACAACTGACCAGCTCGAGTTCTCGTAGGACTATCAGGTTGTTCCAGCTCTTCCGGAGAAAATGTAACCGTGAGGGGAGTCCCGACGAATTTCCCGAGATGTTCATCCTCAAGACGAATTGCTTGTTCCGCAGGGAGGGGTTGCCAAGTTCCATCATAAAACCAAGTCCCTCGAGTAATTTCAAAACTATCTGCTATAAAAACAAAATGGCAAAGGTTAAAGGTCAAACCTCAAAATTGCTGTTATAACAGCAGTTGGATACGAAATCTCGGACATGGACACCACGCACTTGTTCGATTTTGCTTAACTTTGAACTGCGTTCTAGTACTTGACCTTTTGGTACCTTCCTAAGTAAAATAGCGATGCCCAGACTTCTAATGCTGAAGGTCTTAAACTTATTAATGAAATATGACATTTGAGACAAATCGAACGAGTACATGCCTGAGGTTCAATGACCTTTGGTAAAATATTTTTAGGGAACTGTACCTGGCCAGTAAGTTGCCGTACACGTTAACGCGTCTAAATTACATTCGTACAGGGCACCACGAACGTGCACTACGTAAGTCGGTGGTTTTATCACGGTTCCTTTGTTAACTTTTTTGAGAGAATCGGCGCCAGCTTCTGTAAATTCTGGTTTTGAGTCTGTTTGTGTGATTTCGTCGACGAATGTGACCTCATCAGAATCGGAATCATCATCATCAATCCAAGATCCAAACCATTTCTTCGACCCACGCCTGCTATATGTCGTTTTGGTCGTGGTGAACGACGTCAAGCTGGTGGCACTGTTAACAGGGGATTCCTCAAGGGCCAGCGTCGGGGATTGAAAATAACTTTTGCTCACCAAAGAAAATTTTCTTTCCTGATTTTCCACACTTGGTTTTTCCCCTATGGTGGCAGTTTGACTCTGAGTATCAAGTTTTGCTTTGAGACGAATTTCTTTTTCTCTGTGTTTCCATTTAGCTTCTAAACGTGTCGAATCATAACCCGTAAAGGGTGTCCATTGCCGGTCCGCGTCACATTTGTAAAACCAACGAACATACTCGGATTTTAATTTCGTCACAACATTTTCATTGCCATAACATGATTGACTTTCACTACTTTCAGATTCCCTCAGTCCATCAAATTCACACAGATTGTCAGTATTGTCGTTGTCACTACTTTGTGTCTGACTTGGATTCTTCATTTTTGTATTCTTCACATCATCGACATCGGATTTGGTTTTAGTTTCGTCATTAGGAATGCTATTGGCGTTAAGTTCATCACTAGTCGTGGGTCTAGCCGGAAGGTCAAGCGATGCCTGTCGATAAGGAGTGTCCAAGCTAAGCATCGAATTCAATGAAAATTCCTTATGCGGCATCGGCCGAGCTTTTCTTCGGTACTGACGACGGTCCGAAATAGATTCACGATCACGACTGAGGTCCGGTTCAGCTTTACGAGAACCTGGCGTGTTTATAACTACAAATTAGTTGCCAATTTAGATAAAAAATCTATCTATCTAACTACGAGGTTGCACCGAAAAATGGTATTCGATGATTAATAGGGCCGCACACAACCAGAATATTCGACTTCGGTCATGCACACTCGCCGAATGGGTCTATTCAACCACCACTATGTCGGATTTCAGACAATTCTTCGGTTGCCAGCATAATTACTGAAAAACACGACATACTTTGCCTGAATATCACAAAAGCTGAATAAATACTACGTACACAGAGCAATCCCGTTTCATGAACAGAATATTTAGTTAGAAAAATAATGGAAATATTTTGACAGAATATCACAGAAACCGAACACTCAGCAAAAATAACAGACTATTAGGATTCTTTGCCAAATATCATGAAGGCGAATGCGAATATTCGGTAGGCGTGATTGTTCGGTATTTTGGCGGACTATCACAAAAGCCTAAGGGCAGAAAGTACTCAATACCATTTGTATTTCGGCTTAAAATATCGATAGCCGAATATTCGGTTCGTACGCTGGCAACTGGCAGAATGATAATCGTGTTTCGGTGCAACCCTAATTTGAGGAATAATTCCATACCATGATGACCAGTTGTAATTGTGGGGTCTGAGTAATTGACATGAATAGTACTTGAAGCTGGAGATTCTGGTTTAAGAGGAATAATTTCCTCCTCTTCCATTGCAAAAACTCCTTCTAGGATTGAGAGCGCAGTCCCCTCATAAGCCATGGTCATTTCCACTGGCACGGGCTCGGCTAAAAGCTTTTATTTTGACAGAACCCCTTGTTTTCTTCATGTGCAACTAAATGCTACTTTACTTGTGAATTTGGAACATTTCTGCGAGAAAAATCGATAATGTTATTGTAGACTAGACCACGAAACGATTCACTCAAATGTCACGCGAGAGTTGTTCGTCTCGTTGTCGAACAACCCCCATGCGATGCAAATCGTTTCTTTTCTTGTAATCAATAGCAACGTAAAAGAAAGATAAATCTGGGTTCTCGTGCCGAAATTCCAACAAAACTGTCTCCCACCTTGTAAGCCATAAAAACCGAATATCCTATCCGATTCCGAAAAGACGGCAGTGCAGAGCAGATCAAGGAAAAGATGCTCATGTCAGTAATTCATGAATCTCTATGAGAAATAGAATAGAAAGGACACGCATGGGCGGAATCCTTAATCAAAATCGACCCGAAATTCCTGCATTGCGAAGCTGGATTTGAATGAATTGAATGACAAGACTGCCTCTAATTCTCCCAATCATAATCACTTTCAAAACAAATTAAATAATCCAAAAATTATCGGCTATAACGCAGTGGTTTGACTGCCCTATTGCAATATTTGCAAATGCTGTATTGCATTAATTCAAAGCGCGGAACAGATTTTTGTTTGAATTCTAAAATTAATACACTAATTACGATGAATTTATTTGAGCATCGATTTAAATATTATTTGTCTGACATAGCGCACATTTACTTTGATCGCCTTAAAATAACCTTAACGCAATAATGTGAAATATGGTCTGAGGAACTTTTTTCGACCTCTTCGAAATTCGAATTGTATTCTGAAGAGTGGAGACGAGTGAGAGTGAAAGACTTTCACTAAAAGTACAGGGAGGTTCATAACTTTTGTACTCTTCGCTCCACTATCAACTACTAATCACTATTACTATTATCCACTATTGACTGACGTTGGGGATGGGGATTGCCAATGAATGCAAACTAAACTGCATTTAGAAGAGATATTTGTGAGAACTGTAGTATGCTTGCAATGACACTAAGGAGAAAAATCAAACCAAATCGAAAGTTCTTCGGGAGATTTTCTGAATGTCTCTCTATAGTCATCATATACGCAGCGTTTCATCTAGGGATGGGCCGAATATTCGG
>JAQGCA010004263.1:0-10574 GCA_034698945.1 Protaphorura quadriocellata
GACGTCGCAAAATTAAATCCAGTCCGACAAATGATCAAAGGAAACCATTCTTTGTGGCTTTCCGTCCAATAGAAATTCTTCCCTCCATCTGGTGTTTTTTACGATTTCACATGCCTGCCAAAATAATCGAACAATGCCTTCTTCTTCGCTCAAATACTTAACGTCATACACTAATAAATTATAGGCAAGCCACAATAAATTAAAGTTTCTCTTTAATTGGAGTTTACCTTCTTATCGGAGTAGTGCGAAACAAAGGCCTCCTCAATTCAAATTTTAAGATGGATTTGCATAAAATCTCTTCATTGATCTACGAAGGTACCCCTAGTGGTAGAGTAAAACTAGATAAACCTCTTTAATACAGCCAATTCGCAATATGTGCCCTGATTGAATCGAAACCTCACACAGCGCGTAGCGAAAAGAGATAGATTCCCACTCCCACTACGCTACAATTCACTGACTTAAAGGAAATCGATTTAGAATCCAACCAATAATTCCGCCAATAATACTATCAGCACTATTTTCACTAGCCGCGCGGAAGACAACGAATTGTCGAACCATTAAGAATGTCACCACCGTTTAAATTTAGACGCTATAGACACATGAACGTCGTTACGGAGGTAGACACGCGGACTTCATTCTAATCTCCCGCTTAGACACAAGCTTCGCATGGCCATGCATCCATTGCTTGCATAACAAAATAAGTGAGGCTCGAACAATCGGGTTGGATGGAATTGCTTCCCTTCAGTCTTTCAAACCCATAATAAACCGTCAGTAACGGCCAAATGTGTCGAAAGGAATGACGAGGAGACGACAATTAAGGTTTCACCATTCCCACATTTTCTCCATGAAGATTCTCCAGAAAAGGACAGGGTGGTCCGCTCTCACTTTCGTCCACTTATTAGCCAGTATTGCCATTTTTTTGTAGATTTTGATACACTATGCATGGATTCTATCCTCTCTAAGATTTCCTTCCAATCGTGCGCTTTGGAATATTTCTGGGGACTTATAGTCCAGGGAAACTTATCGAACCACCCTTTGAAACAGTCTTTCGTAAATTGCTCCAGTCTTTCGTGTTCGTCCACGCATGAACGGATGAGTGAATCTGCCATGCCAATGCATTGCCAAAGAACCTTTGGAGATACGAAACTGTGTTGGATATAATAATTTTTTAGTCGACATTAATTACACGCGTAAACCTCAAGGAAACCCACTCCATAGGGATCCATGCCTTTGCAATTCCACCAAAAAACATGAACTCAGTGAAACGTGCGTACGTTGCCGTTGCCGACTGATTCCTCTCCGTTTCATGTGAAAGTTTCGGCCTGGAATTTCATATTTTTCGAACCAAAAACAGTGTGTATACGGTGGTGTACTGTACCGTCTAATGTAATGTGATGTGAAATTTGAGTTACGGTAAGTGGGGGTAGGGTGTCCAAGAAAAACTACAGTAGTACCAGCATCAAAGCTCAAAACCAGATTGTGATGATTACTTTCACTTGGTTTGAGGGAAAACCTACTAAGGCAATATTTTATTCAAAATCTGATAGGCGGAAAAATAGAAATTCCGGATCTGACTGACTGTGAAAGTCTAACTCTTTCGGAAGGCGTCACATGATGAAAATGCATCATATTCGACCCACTCTGAAGGCGTGAACTCGTTCTTGAACTGCAGGAGGACGACAATACACGGCCATTTCAAGTACAAAAACCGAGTGCAACGCCAAATGTCTAAGTATAATGTAATGGCAATAACCCATCAAATCAAAGGAACCAAATGGCCCAGAACTAACACTTTATTTATTGCATTCAATTTTCTGAGGGTTGCTCGGTGGAGGGGGAGTTTTTACTCGGGTGTGGATTGGCAGGAAAACCTGGCCACGCTGGACATCGAAATTCTTCGAATGTCCGTGAAATGACTTATGTTTCTATTCCTTCCCCATTTTCAAAGGAACTGATGTATCTGATTTTTGAAAATGACTAATTCGGAATTATTTGAAACTAACATCTCAATTAATTAACGTTTGCGTCAGGCATGTTCCTCCATCCTGATATTCTCGGAAACGAATAGGTACCAAGGACGGTGGTACCCGCAACGGAAAAAAAATAGTGCAATGAAAAAAAGAATCTTTAAAACATTTACTCAACTAATAATGTTGTTGAATTGTTGATGTCTCAATTTCAAGGACAAGTGCGAGCTCAATTATAATAGGTTAGGTTTATAAAGTATGGTCTGACCGATTGAAAAAAAGATGAAAAATTGTCCAATTACCCGCGGAGAGGGAAATGAATGGTCTTGACTTTGTTTACTGTAACTCATTTTTTGTGGCGTCTGTGCCACAATAGCAAATAGAGAGATATAAAACAAACACATCTTACAAAATTGCCCAGAGGAAATCATGTTTGCACCAAGTATGCATTTCTGCAGGCCGCTTTACATATTTTAAGTTAGAAAATCGGACCGCTCGTTACAGAGCAGAAATGGTGTCTTGGCTGGACAGATTATAGTTTGTTTTCTATTTCATCCATTTCTTAATAAAATATTTAGAAAATATCCAGGACTAAGCCTTTCCCAACTTCTGCACACTATAATATGTTACTAAACAATACATTGAATAAATGCGACCAATAAATTTTATCTGCGTTGCATTTCTGTCAATCACAGCTGTACACTGATATTTCATTCCTTTCGAAGGTCATCAAGATTATTAACTGTGACCGAAGTACAGCAGAAATGCAGTAGTTTTTTCACTACATCGGTTCAGATGTTGCAACTGCAACTGCCTCACCACACATTACTGCACGGAATGCAGAAAAATGAATTTTTTTTTATTACTAACCTTGATGACTGGGCAGCTCAGTTGGTCCCGTCAAAATTTTATGACTCAATTGACTGGATTTAGTTGGGGGGAAAGACTGACAAGATGTTCAGGACTTTCTTCTCTCGGAATGAAGATGAAGAAGCTTCCCCCAAAAATATGTTTACACACGAGATCCTTCGCGTAAAACGGAAATCTGCAAAGAAAAATGTAATAAAAATATTATGAGTAGAAGTTCGTGAGTATGAGTCGTCGCCAAAATGAGATGAAACCATACAGCAAGTAATACTTGGGGTGGAACTGACAAGGAAAGTCTTACGATTGTAAAATGGAAGAAAACATTACTGCAGCCCGCAAATGCAACTCAGCATTGTATTTGGTTGACCATAATGTAAATGTCAATAGCCAAAAGGTCATCAACTCCATTAGAAGGTCAATCAATCGTTTACTGATTCAATTTGTTCTGTATGAATTCTTGGAAGACTTTTCCGAATATCTGTCGAATTAATTTGACCTTCCAAATCATTGAATCATTGAATGACCGTGTATTGAACACTATATTTTTTCTGATAAAGAAATGCGTTAGTTCGACAACGTACATATTTATCAGAAAATAATCTGAATTAAACTGACCAGACCATCTAGAGAGCGTCCCTTGTCAGAAAACAGGGCCGCCAAATATCAGAGCCATATGGATGCCCAATAATTTTAGGTTGGGTTTATCAAGTTAATTTGGTTTCTCTAGAATAAAGTCCTGCGCGAGTTCGCTATCTCGCAAAAGAGGGGTACTTCCTTAATAAAATCTCCTCAGTCTAGGTTCATTATATTAAAAATTTCTAATCTCACGAATAACACAAAGACTGTCCTAGAAATGACATTAAAAGTATATTTGCCGTTTGGACGGTTTAATATTTTCAGTTTTGGAATTTAAAACAGGGTGGTTCACAGTATTTTATCATCTCCACTTCTCCACCAGCTTATTCTGGGAATACGCCACTTTGTTAGCTTAACTATGTAATATGCCATGTGCTTGAAACAGTGATATTATGTGTGAATTCATATCTAGGTAGAAAAAAATATTATAAATAAATTAGACTGTGAACCACCCTAAATAAGCGACGCCCTGATAGGCCGAGGCACTAGAGTTGACCCAATAAACGCGTGGATGGGCACACCGGAGTACGAACCGGTGAGATGCCGGAAGGAAGGCTTGATTAAAAAAGTTCATTTGTTCCCACCGCGGCAGCCGTGTCGTCAAAATATAAAGAAAATTCATTACATATTAAAAAAGTAAGTTAAGTTCATAGCCTAAGCGTAAACCTTAAACAAGTCCTTAGAATAAGAATGAACGACGTTCTTCGTGTTTGGAATTCAACATGGGTCACCATCCACCGTCGAACAAATTTTGAGGCAGTTAACTCCTGCAAGATAAAACCAGCCTTGTTAGCTGGCTCTTGGTCTCCGATTCCAACTTCAAGGTTTGGCTGGTAAAGAAAGAGTGACAGTTTTCATCAACTCGGGCGGAAAACGTTAATTAGAACAACCCTGGGGGATATCCACAACCTATAACTTGTGATAACTTCATCAACCACCATCCAATCCCACAATTCTACGGAAAACCATGTCGACTTTCATTTCGTCTCATTTCTCCAGGCCCTGTGTCATACTCACAGTCCTCACGATCTAATTAAGGAAGCAACCCGAGTCGCCGTGGCCGCAGCCGTAAGTGCATCTTCTCTCGAATTTGTCAATTCAGTGGTAAAGAATCAAACTGGAAACAAAACACAACCTTAAAGCTAATTCTCTACATTGGACTGACAAGGAATCACTTTCTTATGTAAACTCAGAGCTGTAAAGTTCAGTTCTACATATAATTCCACAGTGCATTGGTTTCAAATATATGAAGGTTTCGTTGGCAGATTAAATCATTTCCTTTGATTCCGCATTTAATTGGCCTCGTTAGTTAGTTAATTGCTTTGATTACGGTCAAGAATTCTAGCTCCCGTTGTTGTCAACATTCGGACCGGAGAAAGTCTTAATGGTTAAGTTTGAGCAACATTGGAATAGCACTTTTTCTGGGGGTTTCCTCAGAAATATCTGAAAGAGAACGCTTAAAAATTGCCACATCTGGAAGTAAACCCAAAATTCAGAAGATCCATCTGATTTTAACGCGAAAAATGGCTTCCTTGTGAGAAATAAGACAATCGAGATCAACGAGAGGTTATTCGAGCCGAGCGTTCAATAACAGAAACTAGGTAAGTTAATTAGCTTCAAGGTTTTTCCATTTTCCCTGGTAATTTGTAACCAGCATTGACGAATGATTAGCTGTTGCCCACCATTACAACCACTTGGAGGAAGTCCTTCAATTTAGTTCAATAGTGGTCTTACTCTAATTTTGCAGAAATCAGGTGAAATAGTCAAAGTAGTCGTGAAAGTTCGGATTCAACTTAGCAGCCGCTCAGTAGAGGACACAATAGAGACAGGAGGGAAAATAATTATGATCCAACTAGCATGTCACAGTTTGGTGGATCTTTCAGACGTTGGACTCAAAATATATGTGCAATGTGGGGCATAAATCCGAGAACGCCTCCGAAAGTCTGCCGACAAAAAATATTCACGCGCCACTAAACAGCTAAACAAATACATTCACAAGATTTAAAGTTCCGGAGTGAGCCTATTCCATACAGACATATAAACCGCCGGGAATTTTCTATCCATCCAAAAGTAGCAATTAATCAGAAGAAAATCTAATTAAGTCCTCGCACGAGGAAAACAAAGAGGAGGAATTTGTTACAAAAAGTTTTTTCTTCCTTCGGTTGGTTGGTTGGAAGAGGACACGAAACGAACGACACGAGGAGTCGGAGTCTCCGGTTTTCCACTTCCTTCCCCCGCATTGTCATTAGGGACACGTCCGCTCCGTATTTTACCAGAAGTGAGAGGAAAAATCCCGGGTAAAAAGAAAAAAGAAGGGAGGATAGCATGGATCGGCATTGCATTGGTTCCAAATGCCGGGAAAACTAGAAAAGACCGGGTAGAGATAGGGGAGAATAATCAAACTAGAAAGAGACTAACGGGAACGTCAAGTCACGTCATCATTCAGAGCATATGTTACCATAATGCTGTGCCATATTGGATTGGGCCTCCACCGCCCGCGCCCGGGCTTCATCCATGCACAACTTCAGATTTCAGAACAAACCCAGTCCAACGCGCTACATGGGATTTCTTTTAAGGCTAACAAGGGAAATTATTTATATGTAAAGCCAGCAAACCCCGTTCGAAATTTTGAAGCCCTTTTTATAAAAATAACTCTCTAGCAGGATAACTCCCCTGTCCGATATTTGTCATCTGCCCTTTGAGCGCCATCTATGAGCCTGGAAAGGAATTTGACGAAAGTGTGGAGTTGACGCAGAGTGGGTGGAGTATTGAACACATTTATTACTTGCATGATTTGCGCGCGATTTGATTGCAACGTTACTGTATTTTGAAGAGAACCGATGTGAATCACAATTTCTGCTACTTAAAATGCTACAAGTTAGCCTACTGGATATTTCTCAACCAACTTACATACGATTATTTTGTCCATAGAACAACTAGCAAATCACCAGATCACTCTTCTAGATCTACACAATTTTGTCGAAAACTGGTGGTGTTTCTTCGTTTACATACGAATATTTTCCCTTGTCCCACTTTGCAAAGCTAAGGCTGAATAGAATTGGAAGCGAGGAAGAAAAATGACGAGAAATCAGTTTTCAAGTGCTTCAATGCGGAATGTAGCACATAGAGAGCTGGGCAATGAGTGCGAAGCAATATCCAATTCGAAACCATTCAAGGAATGTCCATCGTTTGCTTCGGAAATACATGACTAAATTTTATGCATGTGCAAATTACCTGTCAACCTCGGTTTCGTGACGTCAAATTAGTTAAGTTGACGAGGCATGGGAAATAGTGCTGGCTTTCTGTTTGACGTTCCGACAGATTTTGTTTAGTCCCAAGACCGACTCAAGTAAATTACTTTTGGCAAGTCAACCAAGGAAAAATCTAAGAGAATAATCTCTTTTGAATAGTGACATAAACCATGTCTGCTTGATGGATCACACTGCTCAACCTATCAAGGCTGCAAGGGTTACATGCACTATGCTAAATAGGGATCCAATAAATTGTATTCCATTTCGTCACAGAATTTGTGTACTAGTTCTTGAAAATCTGTCTTACAAAATCTGGATAACAGCATGCATGCGTTCAGTTCAACAGGCAAATAGATCTCCTACGCATAACTACGAAGGATGTTTACTACGAAATGAATATATGTTGTTTGTGGAAAAAAATCAGTATCCATGACAACGAGTTCAACCTCAATTCTAAATAGAATTCCAAGAAACTGAGAAAGAGCCCGGATGTTTCACGAGGTACGAGGTAATAGTTGTGTTAGGAGCGCCAGGAACAGGTCAGAAAATAAAAACTGTTTTGATTCAATTTAATTCTCTACAAATTGGCAACGCACGGGGTCAACGCAAATGGCCAATGTTGAGTTCCCATGCGTCTTTTCAACAGCGACCATATAAGTATCAGGTCAAAGGCAACTATGATTGAAAGCTGCAGCAAACCGACGACTAAAACCATCAGTTTTTGTGTAACCGAGAGAGGGTTACTAGCACTCCTAACAAAAAAGAGTCTCGGTTCCGGTAACATCCCATGCTTTTTACAGCCGAGAGTATTTTGAATCTCCAAGTGAAATCCATCCTCCAGAAAATTACAAATGATGAATTCTTCTATATCTTTCAACGTCCACATGCTCAGAGTACAAAAGATAATGATCATAATTAACAGATATTAATTATAAGAGTTTACTATTTCCTCAAAAGGGAATTTAATGAGGAAAAAAGAAGAGAAAGCTCGAGAATGAATGGATTTTACGAATACAGAGGATTATGGTTGCCTGAGGTCTAGTCTGGCTGCCAAAGCCAAAATCAAGTCTCAGGTTTCACAATTGAAGAGACTTTTGGGAATCATACAGACAAGAGGGACCAATCCAATAATGAGGTAAATTAGTACTCTGGGGTATAGTCGTAATGTAAAACGTAATGAATGTTTCTTGTGCGTCATTGATGGATTAAGTTTCAAAGTGGAGCTCGGTATATAAAAATATACCGGGTAGTACTAAAATACATTCTGAAAAAATATATCTTCACACACGAGGAAAACCGAACGAGCTTAGTGAGCGGTAAGATTTGTCATTAATGACGGTTAGAATCGAATCCTTTATTTATAAGCTGTAGAGTCAACCATACAGTTTTGTTCTAAAATCAGGGGCGAATGTATATTGGAGTTGCTTGGTTATCCATACTTTGGAATTCCAGTCTTTCACCTCAGGTCTTGGCATTGGCTAAGTCTGGCGGACACCATTAATAATTTAAAAGTCTTCCGATTTTTGAATTCACATCATTAATATGTGAATTCAATTTGGATAGGTTTGTTTCCTTATCATTCCTGCTTTCTGTTTTGGGGGCCAAGCAATAGGAAGATAATGGTGCGTTGTTACCGCAAAGGGCTATCACTTGCCTAGTTGGCATAGTTGTAAGGGTGCTTGGCAGTACCTAATTGCTCATTTCTAGGTCTCCACCTTAAATACATGCAAATGTTCTAAAATTATATTGTTTATCACATAGATATCAGTCGGAATTAGGACACCCATTGAAGAATCAATGTGACACGATTTACATTGCTTTGGACTATATTGGAATGACTTAAATGATAAAAACAAACAAAAAAACATGAATGCTGTCCTTGTGAAAATCTAATGTTCCCAGTAGGCTATTATTCAGTGTTGTGCAAATCTGTAATGAAATTAAGAGGCTTCAGACATTCTTCCATGTGGATCAAAGTAGTGTTCGCAGTATGGAGAAAGTGGGTGTTTATGGGTTTGAGAACTATTCTGAGAACCTTAATTTGCTGTATGTTCTGTTGAGTGGTGTTAAATTATACATCCAGAGGAGTCCATTCACTGGCCTCAGCCTCACATTTAGTTCATTAGCTCTCTAGATTTATTTATCTTTACTCTCCAGTTCCACCATTTCTGTCTACGTTTAATTCCTCCATCTCCATCTGCATAATAATACGGACGTTCGTATGCATGTGTAACACAAATTTGGATGTTTGAAAAGAGGACGTACGTACAGGCTGTTATTAAACTCCTTCCACTTCCCTTTCTCGTGTCATTTTGGAAACACCCGGGTAAAACTTTAATGATAATCCTACAAACGGGGACTGAATCCTTCTAAACAAGTTCGACTTTGAGTCAAGTACTCACACCGTTCTCTTTTGCATGTCTCTTGGGGCATTTTCGCACAGGTACAGTGTCACAATTGTGTATTATGGTCGTGGAGACAGACAGCGTAGTGGTACGAGGTTCCAATCTGGTACTACTGGGACGTGGTTCGATTCTCCGGGACTGATAGGGGTTTTCCACACTAAATCAGTAAAGTACCCTAATGGGGTAGGAAAGTCGGGTAGCACAAGGATACGCAATGATGGTTAAAAGGACATTGGATGTCTAAGTCTACTGGTATAGTGCAGTAATCCATTCGTCAAAATGAGTCTAACTCTCAACCTGCATAAAAGGGTTGGTGTCTTTCTCCAGCGCAGAAATAGACAATACGCCATCATTTGACTAATAATGTGTGATATCTGAATTCTGACATCGCACAACTCAGGATTGATATCAAGTTCGAACTATGACTACCGACACATACATATTTTTGACCCTCCATATTCATATTATTTCCGTGAGAAAGTTTGCGTGTCTATTAGATTTGCTAGAAGTATGGCGGACGCGTATTCTAATGGAGGTTTGGGAGGTCTCAAACCGGAAGTCAAAGACAAAAGCGGACAAGAGATGCCATTTGTCATTCGACAGGAATAATTAATATAATCCGTCGCTGTTCATACTTCCACCTCTGTCTCCAAAGACTTCAAATTTCCTAATGCACTCATCAACTCTCTCGTCTCAAATAGAATTTGCGTATGCTATAAGCGAATGCGAACTTGTGATGCAAAGCACGCGCCATGTTGTTTCTGCATGTACGACGTGCAAATATTTCTGAACCGAGGAGGTACGGTGCGACAGTTTCTGGTTTTTCGCCTGGTCGCCATACTTCATGACTTGATTTAATTTTACGACTTCGACTGATTGGTTGTCACCAAGTATGGTTGGTGTTTTGATGTTTGCAGTGCATCAACTACTCGAGAGAAATGCCGAGATGCGGTGAGTGAATTAATTCGATTTGAGGAGTAGTATGCCAATTCGAAATATTGAAAATCCGTAATGGGCACCGTACAGTCCTTACAGCAAATGGTAGGCTGTCGGATTTGTCTGCAATTTTGTTACCTATGTTGTAGCCCTCGGTCTCCTGAACGACTTTTGTGAAGGTCTATCTCGATCACACAGTCGTGCTTTTCTCAAATCCCGGAAAAGTCGTTCTACTAACCAGCTGCTTGGAAATGCGTTGGGAATGCGCTAATGACTGCCGACTTTAATTTATTTTATCAAATCCTACCAAATCATTCATAAGAAAATTTCGAAACTAATCACAAACGACAAGAAATATATTGTCGTTTGTGGCTCTGCGATATTACGACTTGAGACTTTAGATTTCTCATTTTTAGTGAATCGCACGCACAAAGGACAGAAGTACGAAAACGTCTAAATCTCGAAGAATCACTCCCAGCCAAAGTATTTCTGAATGTCACTCGCATCCTACG